>LZPO01027369.1:257327-270908 GCA_001675575.1 Neotoma lepida
GTATGTGTGTGTATGTGTGTGTGTGTGTGAGTGTGTGTGTGAGTTTGAGTATGTGTGTATGAGTGTGTGTGTGAGTGTATGTGTGTATGTGTGTATGTGTGTGTGTATGTGTGTGAGTGTGTGTGTGTGTTTTAAAGTCAATAGGGGGAGGAAAGCAAGGACCCCCAACCCACATATACAAAATAGGAATATTGAGTTGCTTAAAAAAAGCTAGTTTGAGTGGAGAGTTGTTTAAAAGTTACACCAACTTACTTCCAAAGTTAGTTTGTGTGTCTGTGTGAATCTGGTACTGGGATTAAACCTGGGGCCTCATGCATGCTAGTTAAGTACTCTTCCAAAAGCTCTTTGTGTGGTATTTTTGTTGGTTTTAATGCAGTGGCATCNCAATGTTAGCGTCGCTGTTTACCGTGAGAAAAGCCACGAGGTACGACAGAACCCATTATCAGAGTTTACTAGGGGAAGAAGACAGAAGGGGGTGCTCAGGCCTGTGGAAGACATGTGAGGAGAGAGGAAGGAGAGGAGAGAAAGAAAGAAGAGGAGGAGTCTGTGACCCAACTCTTAAGGATTCCCCTGCACATGCACATATGGGCTTACGGAGTTGCAGCTACTCCATGCATGAGCATGGATTAGGTGATCAAGCAGCACACAGATTACTTAGGATGTAAGGCCCCTTGCTTGGCTACTGAACTGCACATGTACGGTCACTTAGATGGGGGAGTGGCCAGGAATTCCAACAATTTTCTTTTGAGATGTCCTCACTGTTACTCAGGCTGGTTGTAGGAGGAACATCATGTCTGATTGGATCTATTTATTTATTTATTATTTATTTATTTANTTACTTACTTACTTACTTAGAGACATACCTCACTATATAGCCCAGGCTAGTCTCAATCGCATGGCAATTCTCCTGCCTTGGTTTCCTAAGTGCTTAAATTACAAGCTACCACACCTAGCTATTGCCAAATTTTGTGTTGGTATATGCTAACCTTTATTCACATGGTTCATACTTCAATTTTCACCATTAAGTGCTGTAATGTTTTCATTGCTGGGGATTGAACCTAGGGCTTTATGCATGCCAGGCCAGTATCTACTGAACCACACACCCAGCCCTAAGTGTTAGTAAGCATAAAGTTAAAGGAACCCAAATCTCCANGCTGTTTCAGGCAGAGCTACAAGCAGAACCTTGTTGGAGTCCCTTAGGTCACCCAGTTCAGTCCTCATCTTCAAGATTGCAAATCCATCTGCAGAGCTCACTTGTGGCTAGCTGGGTTCTGAGAATCCAGGTCCCAGGGCGGATTCTTAAGAGACTGATAAACAGGAAGCCTGGTTGATTCCTTTACCAAAAGGGACACACCAGGATCCTGGGGCAGGACACTCCCTGCCCTCGGGCGCCTGTAGAGCAGAGAGGAAGAACATAGGGTGCTCAGTGCTCATTAGCTGCCTCTTCCTGACAATAACAATGACTTTGCCTTTCATTGGCCTGGACCAGTTCTATTATGGAATAAAATTCAATGCCTCAGAATAGAATGTAATGAGGAGCATTAAAAAATAATGAATCAGGCGCATTGGACTGTGAGTTTTTCTCCTCCAGAGTCCAATTATCCTAAAAACTGATAGGAAAACAAGTCACATCCACCAACCACTTTAAATTCTTAGAAGAGAGTTCTCTCTCTCTCTCTCTCTCTCTCTCTCTGTTAGAAAACAAATTGTTAAAGTCCTTCATGAGACTCCCAAATTCCGCAGCTGCTCTAATAAAAATATAAACACTGCATATACTGATGATGTTTTCTATCACGGCCCAGATTGCAAAACTCACTCCTCTACTTTATACTTCTTGCTCCTTTGGAACTTTTTTAATCCTGTTTTTATTTTTAGACAGAGTCCCATTCATCCCAGACTAGTCTCACACTGGATACATAGCCAAGGCTAGTCTTGAACCCTGAACCCTCCTGTCCCCAGCTCCGACATGCTGGGACTGCAGATGTGCACCACACCCAGTTTCTAGCTCCTTTTATTATGGGTTTGAACTCTATTTCTCATTGTGGTAGCAATATTTAGTACTTGAACATTTTCTGAACATCAAGTTCAGGGGAACATTTGCATTGGTGTGCCCCAGGCCCCACCTTCAAACTTTTCCAACATCCTAACTAAAATTGTNCTCATTAACTGATACCACCTCATTTGTTCTCCTCCAGCCCCTGCTAACCACTTCTCCACTTTCTTTTTCTATGAGTTTGATTATTCTAGATGCCTCATGTGGACTCATACAACATGTGCCCATCACATCTGGCTTATTTTCTTTACATAATGTCTGCAAGGATTATCTATGCCACAGCATGTACTGGGATCTCTTTCCTTTATTTCCATTACATAAAGATAGCACTGTATGCCGGGTGGTGGTGGCNCACGCCTTTAATCCCAGCACTCGGGAGGCAGAGGCAGGTGGATCTCTGTGAGTTNGAGGCCAGCCTGGGCTACCGAGTGAGTTCCAGGAAAAGGCACCAAAGCTACACAGAGAAACCCTGTCTCGAAAAACCAAAAAAAAAAAAAAAAAAAAAAAAAAAAAAAGATAGCACTGTATATATCCATTCAGCCAGGACTGAACACAGAAATTATTGCCACCTTTTGGCTCCTGTGAATGGCACTACTATGAACATGGATGGGCAGATATCCATTTAAGCCCCTGCTTTCAATTCCTTTGGGGATATATCTAGGAATGGATTGATGTTTAAATTATGAAGGATTTATTGCTTTTTTTTTTCTCCTAACATAGTGATGGAGATAAGTCAGGAGTTAGGGCAACTGTTTCCATAACTGAGGTAGGACTCTTTGTAGCTTCTTTAAAGCTTGTTGGAGGGTGGAGGGGGACTCGAACCTGGGTCACCTGGCTCTAAGCAAAACTTCTTTTCTCTCCCGCACTGAGTCCCTTACTGAATTGGCCTTTTTCACCTATAGCACCCAACTTAGGGCTATCAAAGAGAAACTCGTTTTCCTCCAGAGCATGTAAAAGACCCTTTACTTTTGCAGGCCACCAATGTTTGTGAGGAGTCATCATTGGTGTTTGTCCTTGGCACATGAATGAACTGTTACAGTTCTCAAATCAGATCTTCCTTTACTTCCATTTAACTAACTCCATGATACAATGATTCAATGATTCAATGATACAATGATATAATGATTCAATGATACATGCATGATACATGATACATGATACATGATACATGATACATGATACATGATACAAAGTGGCAGTCCCATCTCTCTTCCTCAGACCTTCTCCTACAAGACCAGTCACCTCTCTACCAAGTCCCTACATTTTATTATTATTATTAAAAATTTTTATGAGTATGTGTACTACAAGCATGCAGGAACCAGAAGAAGACAGCATATCTCCTAGAACTAGAATAACAAGTAGGTGTGAGCCACACATGGGTGCTAGGAACCAAACCCTGGTCCTCTCCAGTAACAGTCAGCACTCTTAACCTGTGATCCATCTCTCCAGCCCTGGTTCTGAGCTTTTTGGTGGTTGATTTTGGTTTTTGTTTTTGAGACAGAGTACTTCTGAAGCTTAGGTTACCTGGAACTTGCCCTCTAGCTGAGTATGATCTTGAAGTCTGATCCTCCTACCTCCATCTTCCAACTGCTGGGAACATAGGCATAAGCTATCATACCTTGTTTATGTGGTATTGGGGATGGAATCCATGTTTTTGTGCGTGCCAGGCAGGCACTCTGCCAAATGAGCTACACTCCCAGACCCCTGAGTCCTAGTTATTTGTGCTTAAACAAATTCCTTCTTCAGTGTAGGAGTGGTGAGGTATTGGGTCCCCAGAAACCTTGATATAAAAGATAACCATGATCTTTATGTCCCTGGGATAAAATCAAGCAAATATCCCTGTTTAGCCAGTTCTCATCATTTTATGTTCAACGTTTGTTAAAACGAAAAAAAATGAATGTGTATATTCTACCTGGACAGATGAATCTCACCTACCAAACCATGGCACTGCAGTGTCATGTGCTTCAAAACAGTGGGACTAAATCTGGTATGGTGGCCCATGTCTGGAATTCTAGCATTTAGGAGGCAGAGGCAGGAGGATCAGAGCAACTTCAAGACCTATTTAGTTTACATAGTGAGTTTCTGGTCAGCCAGGGATACATAGTGAGAGCTTGTCTCAAACAACAAAACAGATCAACAGATCAAGAGCTGGTGATGGGAATGGCATAGACTATGGGCAGCTAAGGAGGTAACATAATCCAGTCTGATATGATCAGAAATTGAACTCCAGCTACTCAGGAGGCTGACTCAGGAGCACAAGAAATAAAGAAGAGGCAGAGGAGGGGGTTGCCAGTTTAGAGCACTGGTTCTCAACCTTCCTAATGCTGCAACCCTTTTTATACACTTCCTCATGGTGTGGTGATCTCCAACCATAAAATTATTTTGTTGATACTTCATAACAGCATTTTTGCTACAGTTATGAATCATAATGTAAATAAATATATACATATATATTTTCCAATGGTCTTAGGGATCCCCTGTGTTGCAACCCACAGGTTGAGAACCACTGGTTTAGAAGAATGATTGAGTAGTGTATATGAGTCTCTGGGTCTAATTCCCAATACTAATTTTACTGGTTAAACTATCAACTTGGTTAAACTTGGCATAACCTAGAGTAACCTGGGAAGAGTTGTAGTAGTTTCAAAGAAAGTGGTCCCTAAAGGGAGTGGCACTATTAGGAAGTNTGGCCTTGTTGGAGGAAGTGTGTCACTGTGGAGGCAGGCTTTGAGGTCTTTTCCTCAAGCTTCACTCAGTGTGACAGTCAACTTCCTGTTGCCTGCAAGATGTNGGACTCTNAGCTGCTCCAGCACCACATCTGCCTGCATGCCTCCATGCTCCCCATCATGGTGATAATGGACTGAATCTCTGAACTGTAAGCAAGCCACCCCAATTAAATGTTTTCTTTATAAGAGTTGTCATAGTCATGGTGTCTCTTCACCACAATAAAAACCCTAAGACAGAAGTCTTAATAAGTGGTATCTAATATCTTAATATATTAATAACTGATATCTAAACCAGTTTTGGCCTACAAGTTTGTCTGTGATGAATTATCTTGCGTCTTAATTATAGGAAGAGCCAGGTCACTGTGAGTAGCACCATTTCCTAGGCTGGGCCCTGAACTGTATATGAGGTAGCAAGCAGGCAGCATGGATGCATTTATTTCTCCCTGCTCTTGACTCTGGGTGCAATGCAACTAGCTGACTGCATTCCTATCACAATTTCCCAGAAATGATAGACTAAGGTTTGGAGTTGTAAGACAAATAAACCCCTTTCTCCCCTAAGCTGTTTTTTTGTCAGGATATTTTATCACAGTAACAGAAATGAAACTAGAAAATACCAAATAAAAGGAGGTTAAGGCACCGAATAGAAATCCCATTTTAATCATTTTCTAGGAGGCCTTGGGAAAGACACTAAACCTCTGAGTCATATTTGTCTCATTTTTGAGAAGGGGATTATAATTCNTGCCTCATTAGGGGTAGTTATGGGGTTGAGTTATGGGGCAGTTATGAGGGTTGGTATGGAAGTCCAAGTACAGGGTCTAGCTCACAGGAGACACAGATGAGCAGATGGATCAATAGCCCACCAAAAAGTGTGCAACTTAGAATCTGTTTAAAGAAATAAACTGTTAATGTTTTCATGCATTTTGTGTTATCTTTTACAGCTATAAGTGGTACCAGGTAATAAAAATGAGGTATGTCAATGAACAAGTATGACTCATGGTGGAAATGCCTAAGAATCAATTACTGGTTCCAACATCAAAGAAACAGTGAAAGATGTAAAAAATATCCCATAGCCTAGGATGTGCCAAAATGGCTGCGTGGGATAGAACTCTTAAATGATAATAAGATTCTGAACATTCAAGTGGGGGTGGGGGAGAAAAGGAAAAAACTCACTATAGGATCAAGTGAAACCAGGCATGCTGTCACACATCCAGAATCCCAGGACTCAGGAGGTGGAGGCAGGAGGATCAGGAATGCAAGGTCATTCTTGACTACAATACAAAGAACCAAAACGAACTACAAGTAAAGCATCAGGTGAGGAGCCTAATACGTCCTACATCTGGATTAGGTCTGATCTAAATGATTCTGGGATTNTGGCCCTAAAAGTTGGGACTGACCCCAAAAGCTGCAGTCTCTGAGCTCTTCGGCTAAGGCCCAGAGCCTGACCAGATGCCCCCCTGAAGTCTGGAGGTCCGACCTGCTGCTGAGGCCTACCTCTCCATCAGGGAAGATGCTTGCTTCTCTCTTTTACACTAATTTGGAGCTTGAGGGCTGGAGTCTACCAGCCAGTCAGTCCTCTGTGGTCTCTGTCTAGGGTGCTGTCCAGGTGCTGAGAGGCAGGAGTCCGCATGGCTCCAGAATGGGAGTGGGAGCTGTCCAGCATGGGAAGTCGACAACTTTGGAGCAAGGAGGATCTTGAGGCTTTGCTGATGGATACAGTGTCTAGGACTCAGAACCCCTGACCCAAGCCAGCATAGCCAGGAGGGCCCTTGGAGGCCATGCCCTGCTGTACAAAGGCAAAGGCTGAGGCCCAGATAGGACATGATTGGCTCAGAACACACTGGGTCTAAGGTTTCTCCTGTGTCTCTACGGTGAGCTTCTGCTATACAGAATTAAACACTTGTTCACCAATATCTACTGGGGCGCAGGGATATCATAGGCCATGGTACTTGTTTATATAGTCCTTTAAATGTGCTTTTTATCACTCCCTTGTCNAATTTTCATCACTATATGGTGATTAGCTATGGTAGCACCATTATCAGTATCTATCCTCTTTTTTCCAGATACAAGAGGCAGGTGCAGAGACACATGAGATGACAAGCCTAAGGGACTGGAGCCAGTAGTGAGAGCATTGTGCCAAAGAAGGGTGCCCAGGGAGGGAACATCTAAGCTGGGCAGGAAAAAGGCATTCACTAGGAAGGGGAGTTGGGGGAGGACACTGTAGAAGAGAGGCCAGAGGAATAAGTATGGCAGTGCATGTGGCCCATGGAGGACGGCAGGTTAGATGGAAACAGTGGGTACGGCAGGGGTGGTGTGACCTTCTGTTCAAGTCATAGAAGCAGAGCTTGAATGAGAGTCCTCCCTGAGAGTGCTCCCAAGGGGGATGGCTCTCCAGCTGTGCTGTGGTTTCCCTCCAAGTGAGAGTGACAGCTCTCCCGCTGCCCCTGCCAGCACCCAGGGCTGGGGTCTTGTGGTGAAGAACTTGGCTGAGGGTGGGGCCTGACAAGGAGGNAAAGAGAACTTACCTTCATCGTCTTTGCTGGGTATTTCACTCCACTCCAAACACTTTATATGTGCTAGTGTTTGGTTTTTGAGATAGGGTCTCAAAGCCATCCTCCTGTCTCAGATTCCCAAGTGCTGGGATGACAGGTGTAAGTTACCATACTTGACACCACATATGCTATCTTAGTCAATCCTCCTAACAACCTTCACTTTACAGCTGTGGAAAGGGAGGCTCAGGGAANTGAGATAGCCCTCCATTCTTCTACAGATTATTCCCAGTACAGTTACTAAAGCAGACCGGAAGTCAGGGAACCCCTTTGCTCAGGAANTTCCCTTCTGCTTGCAGCTCTGCCCACCTTTCTCAGGGTAGCATGAGAAACTGCCATCTAACCTTCCTTCCTTTCATCTCTTATGTAGGGCAGACCTACAAGGAGGTCTGAGGTCCCCCTAGTTGTACCCCCAGTTTTGCTTCCAGGCATTTGCCTAATGACCCTGTGCTCATCTCATCCTGTTTCAGTGTCTGTTTCTTGGAAGACCTGGGCTGACACAGCTACCCAGTGGGTGGTGGTTGACTGGGCACAGACCACTCATTCCTCTGCATGGCATGCCATCTTCCATGACACAGTTGGATGCATCTGGAACTCAGCATGGAGCACCTCCCTGGCTTTCCTTCAGTGTGCATATGGCAGAGCCCCTCAGCCTTATTTCCTTCAGCAGCTCACGCCTCCTTCCAGGAGTAGCTGGCTGACTCTGGAACGGCAGAGAACTCCATGTACCTGTCACTTCTTGCTTTCCCCTGGACTCCAGACTGAGGAAGGCNATCTGTGTGGGTTTATTTCCCCCTCGGAATGAGTCTTCACGCCTGTTTTGCATCTGCCTCCCAGTTTCGATTTTTATTGCACCTCAGGGCTGAGCAATTCCCTCTACAGTGATAATGTTCAAAATCTCCTGAGCTCCCACAGTCCTTACAACCTGAAAACAAATGAAACAGGAAGTAATCCCGCAGATGGTGTAGACACCCCCAGATGGGGAGGAGAGCACGATTCCTAAAAGGCTGCGTAAGCAGACTCATCCTGCAAACTAAATCAAGCTTTATAAATGCAATCCTGAATCTACAGCTTAACTCTCCTTTTGTTCCCTAGACTGGGAAACGGGGTGTATCAGACAAATAGTTTCAGTCTGAAAAAATTACCTTTCATGGAGCCATTTTGTAAGTTCATAGTTCCTCATGATTGATTTCTGGAAAGCCAAATATATTATTAGCCATAAAATTGGTAAAAAGAAAAGATGATGTTATTCCTTTCACTTTCAGAAATCTATAGGGACCACTGAATTTATACCTTGGAAACAATGACTTCCAAGTAACCATGTCTGTTCCAGGCAGAGGGGATGACTGATCATTTTTGGATTCATGTGTTGGGAGATGGGAGAACATCTGCATTAAAAATGTGCTATTCAGAGCTGGAGAGATGGCTATGCTAGTGGAATGCTTGCTATGTGAACTTGAGGACCTGTGTTTGGACCCCTAGCATCCACATAAAAATACAGGTGTGGGAGCACACATCTGTAACCTCAGTGCTGCGGAGGGTGGAGATGGGCAAATCCCTGGAGATCACTGTCCAACCGGTCCAGCCAAGTTGGTGGNCTCAAGACTCAGTAAGNGCCCTGTCTCACAACCTAAGGAGGAGAATGACTGAGAAAGACACCTGATNTCGACCTCTGACATCCAAATATGTACCAGTTGGCATATAATGTGCACATACATGAATACACACATGCACATACATGTACACATATGCTGCTTTTGTTACATCCTGACACCTCCACAGTTTATATGTCCTGGTCCAGCCAGTGATAACAAGTACTTTTCCACAGGGCTGTCCATGCTGACCTTAGCCAGTTGGTGTCAGGCCTACATTGGCCTATGAGCTGCCAATGAATCCAGCTGTAGCTCAGAAGAAATGAGGGTCATGGAGGTGTTGACAAGAATGACAAGAAAGGACGCTAGAGATGCTCCTCAGGAAGTGTGACAGAGCAAGGTTCTTGAAAAGCTGTATGAGCAGACCCTNTACATTGCATCAAATTTCATAAAAGGAACTCTAAATCTATGATTTATTCCCCATTTTTGTTCCCTAGGTCCAGATAATGCATACTATATACTGGGTAAATGTTTTTAGTGTCAACAACTGACTAATAGAGTCAGTTTAAGCTTAGATTTTTGTATGAATGATTTTTGAGAAGCAGAAAATATGATGGGAGCAGCCTAAATAATGCATGCCTAGGACGATAGCCTGGGGATCCATTACAAACACCCCAGGCCCAGGCCATGCTCTCTCAGTCCCTAACATTCTTTTGTTTATTTTTCCTGATCCAAGTTAACTAGCAACTCTCCATCTATTTTTTTTTTGCTCTTTCTTTCTGTCTGTCTGTCTGTCTTTCTTTCTTTCTTTCTTTCTTTCTTTCTTTCTTTCTTTCTTTCTTTCTTTCTCTCTCTCTCTCTTTCTTTCTTTGTTTTGTTTTGTTTTGTTTTGTTTTGTTTTTCAAGACAGGGTTTCTCTATGTAACAGCATTGGCTGTACTGGAACTTACTCTGTAGACCAGGCNGGCCTCAAAATCACAGAGATCCACTTGCCTCTGCCTCCTGAGTGCTGGGATTAAAGGCATGCGCCACCACTGCCAGGCTACCTATTGTTTTCTTAGTCTTGGTAGTTCTATTGACAGTGAACAGTAAAAGCCCCTCTGTGATCCAACTATTGCTGCACCCAAGAAAGCAGTCAGACTACAACAGCAACCATCTTTGTCCCTGGAACCTGCCTCCTCTCTCAGACAGGGCAGCCAACCCCAGATACAACCAAACCAGTATATACCAGTTTGAACCTCAGGAAGTCAGTTCTTTCCTTCTGCTCAGGTCATCAGATTTGGTGGCAAGCACTTTTACACACGGAGCCATCTCACAGACTCCTACTAGTCTTAAAAGTGGTTCGGGGGTGTTGGAGAGGTGTGGCTCAACTGTTAAGATCACTAGCTGCTCTTCTAGAGGACCCAGTTCTAGTCTCAGATTCCCAGTTCCCACATGGAGGCTCATAACCACCTGTGGCTCCATTCTCAAGGCATCCAATGCCCTCTTCTAGCCTCTGTAAGTGTACCACATGCATGCAGGCAAAACCACCCATACACATAAAATAAATCATTTTTAAAAAGCGTATCAAGACTGAGTGTGGTAGTTAAGTTGGCAAAGTGCTTGCTGTGCAGGCATGAGTTGGAATTTAGTTCTCAGAATCCAAGTTAAAATCATTTTCAAATCCCTGAGCACAATACATGCCTACTGAAACAGAAACCATAGCAAGCAACTTCAGAAGATCAGCACATGTCTGGAAAAATGAACACATATAAGAAACCAGGCAAGTCTCATAGATGCTTCGGTCGGTCACCAACCAGATGTAGCAGAATATAAACACCAGCCAGGGTGCTGATTCTATAATTAATCTTGTTCAGGATAACATGTGAAACACATACCTCTATAACATCTAGTTTCCTTATTGCATTTTTAAATAGTTGAGAATCTATACACCGTATCATGATGAACAGGACTAAGAGACATATGAAGTCCACCTGGCCCAGCAAAGTCACCAGCCATCTGGTGACAATTTCTAAACCAGCAAGTTTGAATGAGATGGAGTTCTAAATCTCATTCTTCTGCCTAAGATAGTGGAAACATCATACTTACATTCTCGTCTACGTGTAGCTTATTAAAGAACAGACATGAAAACATCCTTGGCATAACACACCTATCACAGGGCCTTGTAAAGTATTTAAGCAAACAATGGATACTAGTAACTAATGATGGGTCACGGAAGATCCAAATGATCAAAGAGTTGGAGTCAGTGCTTGACCAAGAACCATACAGACGAGATGCACCCTCTCATATCTCTTGATTGGATTTTTAGTCAGCCAGTATTAAACAACCACCCTTCACGGCAGATTAATAAGGTCAGCCTGTGATAACCTCTCCAGGTCATTAGGAGTTCTGTCTTCTGATATAGTGTAACCAGCTGAACCNAGATGTGTTTGCTTGATCACCATATCTAATAGCCAAGTCATTGATGACAGAGACTAGTTCAGTTGGTTATATGGTACTCAGTGAGAGATTCTCATCTTTGATTATCTTGNTGGGTCAACTACTCCCCCAGCAAAACCGGATCTTAAGGGACCATCAGTAAGCCCCTGCTAGAAATGAATGGCATTGTCTCTGTACTTTTGGAGTGTAATGTTTAGTGGTCCCTTGTATACCCTTTCCCTGTACTGATCAGGTTACAGAACTTAGCTAATCTCTTGATTGTCATCTCCCTGGGAAGGTGGCCGAGAAGGAAGTGCACCTCTTCTGATACAGGGTCTGATTGATGAGGTATCACATGAAGAAAAGTCTGAAGTAGTGTTGTTACCAGATAAGTATCATTATTCTTCCTAACCCAATACCTTTCCCTCAGGACCAGAGTGTCTCCACTCATGACAGCTTTCCTGGATTTCACAAGTTCTGTTATTCACCCTCTTGGAAGATTGAAAAGCTTCCCATCAATAAAGGTATTAGCCAACCTGGGAACACTCCTGCTAAGTCTAGTATGATGTAACTAACCAAAGGGTTCCAGGTGAGCAGTCCTATATTCAAGTGTCCAAAACCATTTATTTTCTGTGGTGGTTGCTGTGGTTTAAAAGAGAAATTTCCTCTATGTCTCATATATTTGATTGCTTGGTCCCCAGCTGCTGATGGCACTGTTTGGGGAGACTACAGAACCTTTAGGAGGTAGAGCCTTGCTGGAGGATGTATGTCACAGGGGGTGGGCTTTCAGGGTTTATAGCCTTGCTTCATTTCCTGCTTGCTCTCTCTCTCTCCCTCTCTCTTTTCTCTACAATCCCCCCACTGATCCTGTGCTAACAAAATGTGATCAGCCAGCTTTCTCTTCCTGCTTCCAAAGCTTCATTATGGACTCCAGCCCTCTGGAAGTATAAGACAAAATGAAGTCCTCTTTAAGCTGCTTTTGGTCATGGATTTTATCACAGCAACAGAAAAGTAACTAATACAACAGTTTATTCAGAAATGACATTAGAGGCAGGCAGATCTCTGTGAGTTCGAGGCCAGCCTGGTCTACCTACAGAGCCAGTTCCAAAACCGACATTACTGAAGTCAGATTCCAAGTCTAACTCAAACATCTCCAGGCAAACATCACTGAAATCATCACATGAAAAGTGCANAGGCTGAATCCAACTTTTAAGGACATACTTGTTAACTATGAGTCTGACAACCAGAATTGATGATGACTGCTGGCCATTCTCCAGGTTTTGATGGGTGTCCCTTGATGAATTCAAATTTGACTAAGAAGACTGTGGGGGTTCACAGAGGTTTCCTAGTGAGATCTGAGTTTGTTTTACCAGCAGGGCTGCATAGGGGGATGGCTTGACCATGTGCATGGTTACCAGGTGTTTGGAAGGGTCTGCATTTGGCTGTGCAGTGTGCTTTGATCTAGCAGAGGGGAGGTCTTTTGCCCCACCCCTTGACATTGTTATAAAAAGCCCTTTTGAAGAGATAGAAAGGGCCAGTGGGTTTTGACCCAGGTCCTCCTGAAGCTATCCTGTTTTCTGTCTCTTCTCTGCTATCTTTCTATCTACAAATTCCTTATTCCTCTCTCTTCCTCATAGGAACCCTGTGAAAGGTGGGAACTGGCCTCCCACAGAAGACATCAAGGAATTTCTTCCTCAGAGTTTCATGGGCTGGTGGTGATTCAGCATCAGCTTGCATCTTGTGTGACTCCTCTGTCCCTCAGACTCTAGTCTCTATTTTGGAGAAGCACCATGACTTTGTGCTGTAATTGGTTCAAGTGCAGGGTGCCTCACTGGCCTGGAACTTCACCAAATAGGCCAAGGCAGGTGACCAGCAAGCTTCCAGGGATCCAGCTGTCTCCACTGTCTCCATCTCCAGCTGGAATTTTAATTGCATTACCACACCTGGCCTTTTACGTAGTTTCTGGATGCTATAGGGCAAGCACTTTGTCAACTGAGTCATTTCTTTGACCTTTTTTGTTTGTTTTTGTTCTTTTGGTGGTGGTTTTTGTTTTGAGAGAGGCTCTAGCTATGTCTCAAAGCCACATTCCTCTTGCTTCAGTCTCCCAAGTGCTTGTTCCACTAAAGTCTAGTTAGCTCTGCTGAGTCATCGCTGGTGTGTGTGTGTGTGTGTGTGTGTGTGTGTGTGTGTGTTATCTGTATACAGGTGCACTATCCTATTCATGCCCACAGTAGAGACTAAACAGTGTC
>LZPO01027369.1:280466-291026 GCA_001675575.1 Neotoma lepida
TAATCCTAATTCTAAGCACTGCATAGACCAGGCATATTGGTACATATCTGTAATCCTAATTCTAAGCACTGCATAGACCAGGCATATTGGTACATGTCTTGTAATCCTAGCAGCTGGGAAGGTGGAAGCAGAAGGAGAGATAGTCAAGGTCATGGCCAATTACATAGTTGAGTTTGAGGTAGTCTAGGCTACATGAGACTGTCTCAAAAACCACACACACACACACACACACGCACACGCACACGCACACACACACGCACACACACACAAAACCCTACAAGTAATTTGGCTTTGAACAAACAGTGCCAGGTGTAGACCAGGCTGTTCAAGTTTGATACCTAGAAAAGGCTTTGGCCACTACTTTAGCAACAAACAACCCACAGGAGTGACAAGATTGGCTTGCCTTCCTGAACCAGCACTTACACGTGTGTCACCCACTTACATTACAGTTTCTACTCTGGGACTCAGGTGCTGTGATCTCAGGGTGTCTGATGGTAGCTAAGAAGGGCCCTGCAGGGCTGGAGAGATGGCTTAGTATTTAAGAGCATTGACTGCTCTTCCAGAGGTCCTGAGTTCAATTCCCAGAAACCACCTGGTGGCTCACAACCATCTGTAATGAGATCAGATTCCTTATTCTGGTGTGTACATGAATAAATGAATCTTTTTTTTTAAAAAAAAGGGCCCTGCATGACTGCTGTCCCCTCTTCACAGTTTGCATGCCACCTAACTACATTCTCTGCTCAGAACAAATCATCTCACCCCTGGCAGAACAGACATCTATTGTCTCTGGACTTCTTTATTTTAATTAATTAATTATGCTATTGTTGCCATTGTTGAGACAGGATCTCACATAGCCCAGGCTGGCTTTAAACTATATAGCTTCAAACAGCCTGCCAAGGATAGAGGGCTCAGAGGCATGTACCACTACACATGATCTGTGTGGTGCTGATCTTTGTGCTTGCTAAGCAAACACCCTACTCACTGAGCTACACCCCCAGCCTTCCTCCTCCCCTCACTCCCCTCTCTTCTGTACTGGGTGTGAACCCAGGACCTCATGCTTGCTAAGAAAAGAAAGTGCTCTATCACCAACCAACATGCCCAGTTCCAGTTTTCTCTGTTTTCAAAAAGACTTTTTCCTTTTAAAATAGAAATTAAAATCTTCATTGAAAAGAAAACAGTCACTTCTTTAGTGAAGTAACCATAGAGGCCTGTTTGTAACTCATGGACAATTTCATGTGGTTGGTTAATGCCATGCTTGGCTCTCCCTCATCTGCTAGAGTATAAACCTCTCAAGGGCCAGGAGTGAGGCTAGCTTGGCATTGAGTTTTCCCAGTGCTTGCTCCCAGAAGCTGACCGGTAATGTTTATTGAATTGAAATGGAAATAGAAATAGAAATGACGTTCTAGAAGAGTGCTATGGGACCCCTATGATATGCTACAAAAGGAAAGTATTTTAACTTCAAATAACATAATAGATCACCAGTTTACATGAGAGTGTCAACAGCATACTCAATTTGTAAAACTGGTTGAGAGAACAATTTATCAATACCTAGTAAGTTGAAGATGTTCATACTCAGGAGCCTAGAAACTCTACTTCTTCTCTACTTCTGAAGCAACTGTTATACTTGGGCAGGGTAGTGATGTTTATAACAAAAAGTGTTCGTCAACAGGGGAGAGGTCATACTGTAGTTCAGTTAACAGAACGCTACACAGCCAAATAGCAATAATAATAATCAACAAACCNGAACCACATGTATTAATAGTTTTTGGCTCAAAACTATAAGTGAAAAGTTATGTATCATGAAGCACAAATAAAGCCTAGAAACTCATAAAATGATACCATGTAATCTTTATGGATGTAGAAGTACGTAAGCAAAGGTGTTAAACTATCTATGATAACATTAAAGTCTGTAGATGGATTTTTCTTAGGCTGCCAGCTCACAAAACAAAATGACACAGCGACATTATTAATTATGAAAGCTCAGCCTATAGCTTGGGCTTGTTTCTAACGAGTTCTTATAACTTAAATTAACCCATATCTTTTAATCTATGCTCTTTTATGTGGCTTGTTCGCCTTTACTCTGTACTGCCCATCCTGCTTCCTCTCCATTGGGCTGGTGACTCTGCCTTTTTTCTCCCCAGATCTCTCTGTTCCCAGAAGCCCCCGCCTAACCTCTTCCTGCCTAACTAACGGTCATTCAGCTTTTTATTAAACCAATCATACGGACACATCTTCACACAGTGTAAAGGAATAGTCTGCACCAAAATCACAGTATTGGTTCCTGTAAAGATGGTGAGAGAGCGAGGAATGGGCTGTTGTTGGATCCACAAGAGGCCTTAACTACATCTGTGTTTTTTCTCTCATTGTTTGTTTACTTATTTAGATTAAATTGTTGTTTATTTTATGTATATGGGTTTTTTTGCTTACATGTAAGTATGTGCACCATGTACGTGCATGTTGCCTGAGGAGACCAGAAAAGGGCATCAGATCCCCTGGAACTGTAGTTACAGGTGGCTTTGGGCTGCCATATGGGTGTGGGGAATTGAACCTGGGTCTTCTAGAGGAGCAGCAAGTACTCTGAACCACTAAGCTATTTCTCCAGCCCATGATCTTTAAAAAAATTAATTATGTGTGAGTGTGAGTATGGCTGTACACCTGAGCACGTGAGTGCAGGTGCCTGCTGAGGTCAGAGGCATTGACTCCTCTGGAGCTGGAGTTACAAGCAGTAGTGAGCCACTCAACATGGCTTCTGGGAACTGAATTAGAGTCCTCTACAAGAGTCCTACTCAGTCCCCTTTGATTTATTTATTTTTAAATAGAGAAGAAACTGAAGGAAGTGGGACATCCAGGGCTGGGGCGATGGCTCAGTCTGTGGAGTGGTTGTCACATGAGTATGAGGACCTGAGTTGAGATCTCCAGCACCTGCTTAAAAGACCAGACATGGTGATAAGAGGTTGTACTTTTACACTCCTGTTGCTGGGAAATCTGAGATAAGAGGACCTTTGGGGCTTGCTGGTCAGCCTGTCTGGAGCAATCGATCAGTGAGTTACCTTGTTTCAAAACAATACAATGAAGCACAATAGGTAAAGTTGCTTGACACTGACCTCTGGCTTGCCCGAGTGCGTGTGCATGCACGCACACACTGCATACAGAGTTAGGTGTGGTTGTTACACACCTGTAATTCCAGAACACCGGAGGTTGAGGCAAGAAGATCGTGAGTTCCAGGCCAACTTAGGGAAGACCCTGTCTCAAGAACGAAATGAAACAACAAAAACATCTCATCCCTATAATGGAACAATATCTTGTTATAATGAAGAATGAGGTTGGAGTCGTGGGCTGTGGAGAAGAACCTACAAGTACCACTTTACTAACCCAGCATCATCCCTAGCTACATTCTGAATATTTGTCCCTGTACTCACAGTGTTGATCTCAACCCTCATTAAGGAAATGTCTCTTTATAGCAGACAGAGATCATTGCAGAAAACCACAACCAATCACAATGCAGAGTTGTGGAGCCCAGTTCCAATGGATACATCTGCAAACAACTCCTGCACCTAAGGCTCAGGCATCAATTGTGGAAAAGCGGACAGAAAGACTGTAAGAAGCAGAGGAACAGAGAACTTGCTGAGAGATTATGTCTCCTAGAAGTGTCAGAAGCTATACCTATGAAGTCTCCTCAACATGGCTGCCTCAACATGGCCTGAACAAGGACAACACCAACAGTCATGCTAATGTAGACAGGAAAAGCTTATGAGACCTCAACCCTAGCCAAAGAACTACAGACAACTAAGGAATGTGGTAAGAAATGCTGAGAGCAGAAGAAATAGAATTACTTCCCCAGGGAAGAACACAGCAATTGGTTATCCAATACCAAATGGCCAGCCTTAAAATNTATATACACACACGTATACATGTTGTCTTTTTTTTTTTTAAATGGTTGCTGCTTTTAAGCCACAGCTGTCCCAATCAGCAACTGCAACTCCTCCGTACCAGCAGTGGTTAGGCCGCAAGGGCCGAAGGCAAAGGGAATTCTGTTCCCTTAGGCTCTGACTCGCAGAACTACAAAGGGAACTTAACTAAACCTCTGTCCTTCTAAAGAACTCAAGAGTCAAAGGTTAAGGTGGAATTCTGCTTTTCAGAGAGGCTGCGTAGCAAGTAGCTCACCTCCTCTCCTTCCTCAGGTCCTCCAAAAAGCCCTGGTGGGCTCCTCGCCCCTCCTTATAAACCCTTCTCCACCTGGCTCCTCCCTACCACTTCCTGTCAGCTAGTTGCTGACTCAGCCTCCTGACCAGGTGAATTTTATTTAATCAAACACATCTTTGCACCATTAAACAAACGTTCCAGAGCATAAACAAAAGTAACACACCTTGAAATAATATTCTACAACATATACATATATACAAACTTATATGAACTGAGCAGGTTGTATTTATATATTTAGGAATATTTACATACACATGCACACACACACACACACACACACACACACAAAGAAAAAGAAGCCATGAACTTGAGAGAGAGAGAGGCAGAGAAGAAGAGAGAAACAGAGACAGAGAGAGTATATTGGAGGAAGGAAAATGACAACGAAGGGAGAAATATAATTGTATTNTAATTCCCCCNCCCAAAAAAAGAATGAGGAACTTTTTACACACTGATAAAATCTCTATATTGTTCAGTGAAAAAAAGCAAAGTATGATGTAACACCATTACCCCATGGCAAACAGGCCCCTGAGATCTGGAGTTAAGGCCTGCAGGTCATTGTGACTTGGGAACAGTAGCTGTTACGCCTGCATCCCAAGGGGATTAGGAAACGTGCAGCCATAGTTTGGCATCATCAAATAAGAGGAGGTTATGGGCTCTGTTGCCAAAGTTCACCAAAGGCCAAAGTGCTGAGAAACATCTGGAAGGAATCGGCAATAATTGTCACAACATTGTGCAATCATGGTTTCCCGTAAGTCACATGAGCAGCACCACTTGAAAGTTGAGTGGGGACAGCACAATGACTGAAGGTTTTTGGACATCCTGTGCAAATGAGAATCAAGGATGCTGTCGGAGGGTTTACCATCAGCACTGACAGATGACATGAACTCAGAGACTCAGTGGCAGAGATTATAAAACATTTCTAAAACCAACATCTGAGAGCAACCTGTCAAAAAAATCAAGCAAGGGCTGGCAAGATGGCTCAGTGGGGACACACACTTGCTATGCAAGCCTGATGACCTGAGTTCAGTCTCTAGAACCAGCAGTGGAGAAGAGAACTGACTCCCGCAAGATGTCCTCTGGCCTTGTGGTGTGGCACACTCATGTCCCACCNTACATTCCATGCACACACACAACAAGAATAAATACAATTTAAAAATTTTAAATCAAGCAAGCTGGAAATGAAGCTCAGTTGGTAGAGCGCTTGCCCAGCATGCACAAGGCCCTGGGTTGGATCCCCAGCGCCTCATAAACTGGATGTAATGGCATATACCTTTAATCTCAACACTTAGAAGCTGGAGGCAGGAAGATCAAAAAATCAGCCTTGGCTACATATCAAGTTCAAAGCCAGCCTGGGTTACATGAGACCCTGTCTCAAAATAAAAAAAAACAAAAATCAATTGGATTTTTAAAAGGATTATGGCGTGATACAGTTCTATATAAAATCAACATCTATTGCTTGTTAATATTTTTACTGATTTTACCTTTGTTTTTGTTGGAAAACAAAAGTTTATACATTGTTTCTATTTTGTTACTTTAAAATATGTTCATTTTGCTTCCTTTTTAATGCTACATTTCACATCTTATTTGTAAATTACCAAATAAAGTATGGCTAAGATCACTAACTTTCCTTCTTTAAATGACAGGGGGTCTTATTGTATGGATGACTGTTATGAATCTTTTCCTCCCTAGAAGGGAAGGAAACATGCATATACACACATGTGCCAGGCAGCATGTGCGGAGGGCAGAGCACAACTTGCTGAAGTCATTTGTCTCCTTCCATCCTTTTGGTTTGTTGCTGTGTTTGAGATAGGGTCTTACCATGGAGCCTTAGTTGGACAGTAACTCACTCTCATGAGTGCTAGAATTAAAGGCATNCACCACTATGTCTGGCTTTCTTGCATAATTTGGTTCCTGGAGATGGAATTCATGTCATCAGGCTTGGAAGCAAGTAAGTATCTTTTCCATATGAGTCATTTTAATGGTCCCCCAAAGTAGGTTTTTTTTTTAAAGCAACCATCTGTTTAAAAAGGAAGGAATATATATATATATGTATATTTATATACACACACATATATGTCCTTATATATACATACCGCTGTATAAAATATTAATATATAACCTTATACAGAGATGATTATATATTATGTTCATATATATAATATCTAGAAGTATTCACAAGTAACTAATAGCAGTATATTTACAGGAGTAGACTTTTTCTATATACTTTATGTGGTCTGTGTGTGTGTACTGGAGACTGAACCCAGAGCCATATGCATGCAAAGCAGGTACTCTGGCACTGAGCTACACCTCCAGGTCCCTTTTTATACTAGAAAATTATTNAATCACATAGATGAAATTTTACTGACTCTGAAAATAAAAACATTAAAAAAAACCTTGGCAGATTCCCACAAAGCCTATGCAAAATACTAAAACCAGACTCTCAGGGTTTTGGCCTGTGTTTATTTTTTAAATTTTTCCTGGAACCTCTGTTTTAGGAGGGATTTGATGTATCCTAGATGTCAGGGAGGAACTTGTTGGATTTTAGCTGTAGGCGTAAATGTCTTAGCCCTTGCAGTGCCACCTGGTGGCCATGGTCTGGTAAGGACCCAAGCTTTTCTCTGAATAATCTTTGAGAGTGCCTGTGACCTTGACAGTGGGCAACATAGTGCTGTGCCCATAAAGTAGCTGAGGTTGGCCCAGCTGACACATGATAGACATCCAGGACTGCCTTGTGTGGGTAGAATGTTATACAACCACTGAAGTTTCACGACCTCTGTCTCCAAAGAGCCCCTCAAAGGCAGCCTACAGTAACAGCACATAGGCTTCAAAGTCCAGAGCCAAAACCCTGGCTCCACTGTCTACTACCCTCAAGTCTCTTTTTTCCTTCTTTTGTTTTTTTGTTTTGTTTTGTTTTTTTCAAGACAGGATTTCTCCATGTAGCCCTGGCCGTTCTGGAACTCACTTTGTAGACCAGGCTGGCCTCAAACTCAGAGGTCTGCCTACCTCCTGAGTGCTGAGATCAAAGGTGTGCACNACCACCTCCCAGCTAGCCTTGAGACTAAGGTCCTCCACTTCTTATCTGCAAAAGGTGGTAGATACAAGTCAGGGAAACTGCACACAGGAGGTCAGAACAACGACTGCATATGTCAGGGTCTTGATAAACACAAATTCTCTTCCTTGGATTACTTATTGACAGCTTAGTTCTTTATCAGCAAGTTCTCCCTGGCACTTGAGAAGGAAGCACTGTTCCTAGGCAGGCTCAAGCCCTGGAAGTGTTGAAAAAGAAGAAATATGTATGGTTTTTGATGTTTCCAAATCCTTGTCTTCCTTCTTCTACCTTCTTGGTTTTGTAGAAATCACATTACTTATTTTTTATTTAGTGTGGGGGCAGGGGTCAGAGGACAATTTCCACCATTTGGATCCTGGGGATGGAACTAAGGCCACCAAGCTTGGTGAAGAACCTTTACCCATGGAGCCATCTCACTGCTTCTTTAGCTGCCAAGGAATAAATTCAAGCCATGGCTGTGGGGAGGAGGGAGCTCAAAGAGCACCTGCAGCCCCACAAGGAGGGTCAGACAGGCCCTAGTGCTGCCGCCGTAGGCCCAGGTGTTCCATCAGGCAAGACTTCCAACTGGGAAGCAAAGCCCAGTCCCTGTCCCTAGGAACCCACTGCCTAAGGAGAACCAAGTGGATAAGACATCACAAGGAATAGGCCAGAAGTTGGGGGCACTCAGAAGAACAAATGAAGTTGGCCATCTGCTCTTGAAAAAGTATAGCTATGAGCCTATTAGTCTCTCACCCATAGCATCAGAGGACTCTCTTAACTTCCCTCTTAAATCTTCTCCAAGATATAGAACCCAGGTTAGAAAGATGGCTCAGTGGTTAAGAGAACTAGCTGGTCTTCCAGAGGACAAGGGTTCAGTTCCCAGCATCCTCATGGCAGCTCACAACNGTCTGAAACTCCAGTTCTAGGGGATCTGACTCCCTCTTCTGGACTTCATGGGAACTGCATGCACATAGTGCACAGATATGTGCAGGCAAAATACCCAGACGAATTTAAAAACAACAACAACAACAACAAAAATTAAACAAACAACAACAACGACAAAATGATGCAGAACTCTAGGGAAATGTGTTAGTTTGTTTGACTAATATAGCTCAAGCTGGCCTTGGACTCACCATGTAGCAAAAGATAACCTTGAATTCCTGGTCCTCTTGCTTCTGCCTCCAGAGTGCAGGCATGCACCAGCATATATGGTTTATGCAGTGCTGGGGCNTACTAAAACCCTCAGACCACTAGTCAATTTTCCATTGCTGTGACAGTACCTAAGATAATCAACACGGAGGAAGAAAGGCTTGCTTGGGCTCCTAGTTTGGGAAGTTTGGGTCCATAGTTGTTTGCCTCTGATGCTTTGGGGGTCTGTGGTGAGACAGCACATCATGGCAGAAGCTGCTCACCACATGACATCTGGGAAGCAAAAANACAGTAATAGCAGAGCATGGTACACACTTGGGATCCCAGCACNGAAGGCTGAGGCAGGAAGGTTGCAAGTTCAAGGCCAGCCTGGGCTACATAGTGAGACCTTGTCTCAGAAAAGCAAACAAAACAAACAAAAAAACCCCACCATTCCCCTCCACACCTTAGTTTCCTNGCCTGTGAGACAGAGACCAGAGCTCTCTCAGGATGGCTGTGAAAATTAAAGACAATAAAGACCTGGTGCGTGGCAAACCACAGGGGCCACGGGCCGGCAGGCAGGACATCAGCGGCTGCCTTCAAGCAAGGCTCCTTTGCATTTGGTGGTGGGCAGCTGAAGGGGCCAGACAGGCGGAAAGTGAAGGCACTTTGCAGCTGGGTGGTGAGGTTTCTGAATCAACCACAGCTCACAGAATCTGCAGGATGTGGGGCCGCCCCCAGCACACAGGGAGAAAGGCAGAGGGTGAAAAGCAATAGGCATGTCATGTCAAGGGCCTTGCTCATCAGACATTTTTCAGTCACCAGAGTAGTNGGCAGAAGCAGAAACACAGTGAGAATTCCATCCCCTTCTTCCATTTGCTCCAACTTATTTACACATTTATGTTTTACTGTTGTCCATAATGCACAGTTGTTATGACAGAAGCCACTTTGTGAGTGCCATACACTAAGCATTGGCATGCATTAGCTAATTCAGTTGAATAGTCATAGGAGTCCTGTAGGGAAGATACTTGTCATGCCCATTTTACAAGTGGAAAACTGAGGCCCAATGCTCTGTTAAAAATCACCCAGCCAAGAAGATGCCAGACCTGTCATTTACTTTGAGATCTAGCCAGTGTTTCCAGATCAGTACTTCAGGTCCAGGCTGGAGGACATTTTCTTATTTTCTTTTTCTTTTCTTGAGACTGGGTTTCTCTATGCAGCCCTGGCTGGAACATACTATATTAACCAGACTAGCCTTAAACTCACACAGATCCACCTGCCTCTGCCTCCTAAGCACTGAGATTAAAGGCACATGCCAGGATGTCTGGCTGGAAGACACTTTCTAGGGAACAGAGGTAAGTACCTATAGCCTTGGAGGAACAGGAAAGCCCACCTCCTGGGCAAGTGTTGGGTGAATATGGGGTAAGAGACATTGCCCTCCATCACCTAGCAGTGCTGTGGAAGAATCCATCTGTACACTGTGAATATGTATTACTCATTGGTTAATAAAAAGCTGACAGGCTGGTAGCCAGGCAGGAAGTTAGATGGAAAGGCCAAACTGAGAATGCTGGGAAGAAGGAGGGCAGAGTCAGGGAGAGATGCCAACCAGCCACCCAGGAAGCAAAACATGCTAGAGGACAGGTAAAGCCACAAGCCACNTGGCAATACATAGATGAATAGAAATGGGTTAATTTAAGTTGTAAGAGCTAGTTGGTAACAAGCCTGAGCTATCGGTCTAGCATTTATAATTATTATAAGCCTCTGTGTGGTAATTTGGGAAGCAGCTGCCAGGTATTTGGAAACAAGTGGTTGAGACTGGAAACATCCATTTACATAGCAGGGAGCACAGAGGGAGGTATCATGCACCTCCATCAATGCCCCTTCTCTTGCAACAGCTTCAGCTGCCTGCTAGCAGTTTTGGTGGAAGCTAACTGCCCTGGGCTCTAAGGCCCTGGGCCTCAGGTCTAAACAAATCACTCTTATCCATCCCCTGGTCCCTCCACCCTTGGTTTAGGGATGAACATGTAGACCAAGAAAGGCTTTGCAATGATTTCAGAATGTCTATGCTCACTTCCTGCAAAGGCATGTAAGTTACTATTCTTATTGCTGTGACTTAACACCTGACCAGAAGCAACTTGAAGCTGGGCCGTGGTGGCACACACCTTTAATTCCAGCACTCAGGA
>LZPO01027369.1:311372-324791 GCA_001675575.1 Neotoma lepida
GTGTGTGTGTGTCCCAATGAGATACATGAGGGTTGTTTACAAGAGCCTGGATGAGTTTACCAGTGGCTACATCACTAAAGAACCTCTCCCTACCACCCATGAACTAAGTACACTTAAGTACACTGCACCTCTTATCAAAGGGTTGTCATGTCCTTATCTGTCACCTCCTCCTAGAATAAGAACACAGTGAGTGTTTGTTCAACTGAACTGGCCCCTCTGTAACTCCAATGTGCCCACTGCTACTTCTCTTCTCCAGGGCCAAGAACTTCACAAAGGAGAAAAGCCATTCATTTCCACAGACATTTCTAAAAGGTTGACAGTGATGGGGTGATAATATCTGGGCACACAGCCACCTCTAACTGGAAGCTACCATCGTNACTGTCACCTGCAGGAAGAGAAGCTGAGGAGGAGTCCCTGGTTCTTCTTATGATTACTNAGTCTGCTCTGCTCCACCTCCTTCTTGTCAGCCTTTAGAATCTGCAAAACATCCACTACCAACTGTGGCCACCCTTCCTGACATACACAGGGCAGCNACCTCCCAACTTCTTTAGGAACTGCTTTTCTGGGAGATGACACACTTTCCCTGCCCTGACAGCTAGGGTGGTGTTTGAGCTGAGCATTAAGCTAAGCTTTAATTTAAAGTCTGGTAAGTTAAAAATCCTCCATAAAGGTTGGGGAGATGTCTTAGTCAGCAGAGTGCTTATTGCACAAGCATGAGGACCTGAGTTTGATCCCCNAAATCCATGGAAAAAGCCAAATATGGTAGAATGTATTCATATTCCCAGTGCTTTGGAGGCCAAAAGAGGCAGATACNTCAGGCTCAATGACCAGCCAGCCTTGTCTATGTGGTCCCAGTGAGAGACCCCATCTCAAAAAACAAGATAGATGAGCTGGGCATGGTGGCACACACCTTTAATCCCAACACTGAATAGGCACAGACAGGTAGATCTCTGTCTATTACACGCAAGCCTGGTCTGCATAGTGAATTCCAGGTCAGCCAGGGCTATACAGTGAGACTCTCTATCAAAAATAAACTGGTAGTTTGAAAGAAAATGACCCCCAAAGAGAGTGGCACTCTCAGGGGGTGTGGCTTTGTTGGAGTGGGTGTGGCCTTGTTGGAGGGAGTGTGTCACTATGGAAGCCGGCTTTGAGGTTTCATATATGCTCAAGCCACACCCAGTGTCTNAATTCACCTCTTCTTGCCTGCAAGATATAGAACTCTCATCTCCCTCTGCAGCACCATGTCTGCCNNCACACCGCCATACCTCCCAGCTGCCATATTCCCACCCGCCATGATCCCCGTGATGATAATGGACTAAACCTCTGAAACTGTAAGCTGCCACCTCAATTAAATGTTTTCCTTTATAAGACTTGCCTTGGTCATGGCGTCTCTTCACAGCAACAGAAACCCTAAGACATAAACCAAGGAAGACGTCTCCAGAAGAATAACAAGGTTGGCCACTGGCTTCCACATGCACACACATATGTATAAAATGTGTACACCTGTACACATATGTGCACCCCCATATATAAATATATCCTCCCTAAATGCAAAAGCTTCCATGGCGGCAGTGGCTCATAGAGTAGTATGCCGCTCCTGAGCCTCCTTCCTCTAGGTCCTAGTGAAGCACTCCACTCCCCACACACACACCCTCCTGCCATGACAGTCCTGTGCTCCAGATGGCTATTAAAATACCAGCTGTGAGCCCCTAAAAAGCAAAGAGGTCCACTGGCTGCACTCATTTCCTGGGCCTCCTCAGACACCCCTTTGCATCAGGTTGTGGTACTTAGGAGAAAAGAACTTGTCTGGCAGGTGACATAGGAAAGTCACAGTCTTCTCTAACTTCCCTGACAGTCTTGGGGTGCTTTTCTCAGTTCACTTTGTCTTTGTACAGTTAAGGGTCTGGTTATAAAACATCTAAAGGAGACACTGTCACTAATGACTGGCCATGAACACAAAGGACAATTTCACCCTGGAGAAGGAAACCACTTGTGGCTCTGAGGCAGCGCAGAGGCTGACAGCTGCGTGACCTTGGATAAGTGCTGCCCTATAAACTACTATACAGGGAGAGTATTGGGTAGTTGACCTCTGAGGACCCTCNTCAGCATGAACAGAGTAGCTGATTCCACAAACCCAAGAAAACCAGCTCTGCCTCCATTCTCCANCCTCCCTAATCAAGTCACCACCATCACTTAAATCTTGCATTTACTTTGGCCTTCAAAGATGGTTCATTGAGCATTTTTCCATCCATGGCCTTCCTTTTCTTAGGAAAACCAGATGTAGAGGTCAAGGTCTGTTGATGCAATCAAAAGGACCTGTGATATTCATAGTGTCATGTACCAAACAAGTNTGCAACATCCCATGACAGGGCANACAGGACCTGAAGCAATTACAGAGTCATTTGTCTTTAGGGGAAGGCACAGTGTTCCACAATCTTTCCTTGATTCCAGGATGTGCAATGTCAGACCTCAGACATCAGCAGCACTGATCAATGTGGCATCTCATTACTGTGGGCCTGGACTGAAGCAGGTCATCTGGAGAAAAGACTGCACAGCTTTGGTGAGCCAGGTGGGGTCACCCTGCCTTTGACTGTGGGGTATGGCAGTCCCTGCTTGAGGTTCTTCTGATGCACACTGAGGTGGTCCAATCCCANAGAGTAATGCTGCAAAGGTAGCCAGGCCTTCTGCTCTGACTTTTTCATCTCCATCCAGGATCCAAGTTGAGCCAGGTGTGTTTCCTGCTCTCCCTTCTGCACAGTGGCGCTGTCTCTNGGTCGCCCTCTCGTTGTGTAGTATCTCCTAGAAGACTGCCCTTGACAGGATTTTTTTCTTTCTTAATTGTCCATAAAATAATCATGCATCATGCATTNTGGTTTCTTTTATTTGATTAAAATAGTTTCAGTTATAGTTATTAAGTATATGTGATACTTTAAATGATCCAGCTTGCTAATTAAATATAAATATATAAATATATATATATATATGATTCTAAAGAATGGCTTTATTATATCAAGATCTAGTCTGCACTACCCACTGGGAACTTCTTCATCACTAGCTCATGACCCATTAGTTGTTTCTGTGACGCTGGGAACAAAGGCAGAACTCCTCAACATGCCAAAGTCCCACCAGTTCTGCTCTCCCTCAGCTATCTTTACACTANATAACTCCCATTCTCTCTCCTTCAGTTTTCCTTCCCATTCCCCTCTCACCACAGAACACTGACATGACGGCCCCATGGGGGATACCTCTCACCTCTCTCCTTGGTTTCCTTAGCTGACCACAGCCCCAGTGTCCTCCATACATGGTTGTCTCCCCGAGCAGATCAACCCAACTCTCACTCTCAATCTCTCTCTCTCTCTGTCTCCGTCTGTCTGTCTGTCTGACTGACTGTAGGCCTTGCAGTGCTGCCTACTTCTCTTTCATAGCATAGGAACCAGCAGTAGGTCTGCAGTTATATAATTCTTGATTAATGCTAGAAAATATCACTCAACTGAGAACTCCAAGGAAGCAGAAAACCAGCTTGATATTACTTAACACCACATCTGAGATTCAAGTCAACTATTTAGGAACTTGCAGGTGCCTGCTAACTATGTCTGAATGGATGGATGAACGTGGGTACCACCCACCTCCTCAAGCAGAGCGTAAGTTCCTAGAGTCCAAGCAGTTAAGGGAGTCAGAAANAGCTACAGACTCATCAGAAGGCTCCCATTTTTATCACTAGTTATGACCCAGGACAAGTCACATTCTTTCTGTTTTCTCACTAACCTGAGAATGGTATTTAATAAAAATATTATGAGTGTCTTGCAAGGCTGTGGAGGAACTTGAAACAATATGGTTTTTCCCCAGTCCCAAGCTCCTAGCATCATGTGGGGTCCAGAGTCCATATTCTATGTGCTGTCTCCATGGATGTATTGATGGGCCTTTCTCCTAGGAAAGGGAGATGACATCACACAAACCTCATGATGCTCAAAGTTTTGGAGCTAGAAGAGACCAATGAGCCTTGTGCTTCCCAAAGCTCTCTGAGGTTTCCCAGACTTCAGGGCCCACTGGCCTAGAAAACATGAATAATTACCTCCTTGTTATGTGCCTCTTGTCTTCATTTTCAATGTAAAGTTGACCCCTTAGCCTCTGGGATCAGGACTTTAATATTAAGGTGGATATTTACAGCTAAGCCTCANTAAACTCCTTCCATATCTCACCTCAAACATGGGCACNCTGGGTTTCCAACAAGCTAACTCATTCCCCTTCTCTGAGTCAATTTCTTCATTGGCTACAGAGAAATGAAGAGTAATAATACTGTCATCTACTTTCTCAGCTCACAGAGCCCCACCCACCCCAAGACAGGGTCCCATATATCCCAGGCTGGCCTTTAACTCAAACACAATACATAGCCAGAGATAACTCTGACTCCGAATCCTTCTGACTCCTCCTCTTAAATACCAGATAGAGGTGTGTACCACCAAGCCCAGTTTATGCTGTGCTGGGCATACAACCCAGGGCTCTGCAGATGTGAGGCAAGCACTCTAGAAACTGAGCTATATCCCAGCCTCTTATCTCACAGAGCTCTTAAAGGATCCAATAAGGTCACAGACATAAAGACTTGATGAGTGAGAAAATGATTTAAAAGAAAATTAATATTTTCTCTGTCTATTTTAAAATCCTGACTCTGTAACAGGAAAGCACCCTGTTGACTAAGTTATTCTTAGCCATGTCAATCATTACCCAAAGTCTGCACTCAAGGCATGCAGACAGAACCCGAGAGGTGAGCCAATCCATCACCATTACTCAGTTATTAAGCATCTCCTCGGGGCCGGCAGATACTTCAGGGCATGCTGAGGGGATATATTTTCTAATTGTTTCCACAGCTAAGCTGCTTTGTCAGTGCCCTCTCAGAAAACCAGGCTGGAGAGGAAGGTGCAAAGTAAGTCACTAACTAGCACCCCAGTGGCTGGGGAACCCCAGAGGGAGTAGAAGGATGCACACACACTCTGCAGGATAATTCTGGTGGGATGCCCCAGTAGAGCAGAAGACAGCACGCTTCTGCAAAGCNCTGGGAATGCACTACTGACTAGACTCTGGTGCTCAGAGCTTCAAGCCGGCCAGGATTCCTTCNGTGTGCGATCTCTTNAGCAGCTCCGATAGGGACTCACTGGTGTCCTGGTGGAACATGGAGCCCAGACCATAGCCATCTGTNTTCCCGCTCTCCAGTTGGGAGCTGCCCACCAGTTCCTGCATCCACTGGATGTCTGCTGAGAGCTGCTGCCTCAGAGCCTCAAACTGCACCTGCAGATGGTCTAGCTTCCTGGCCACGCCTCCAAGGCTGGCCCCTGTGGTCCGGATGTCTTCTCTCAGGAGCTTCTTCAGGGACTCCACCTTGCGGAATTCATACTTGAGCTGGGACAGGTTATGGCGGGCATTCTCATTCTCCTCTCGGTACCAAGCCTCTTTTTCGTTGTAGATAGCGACCAAGGCCTCCACATCATCCTGCAGGGTGTCATGGGCTCCTGCTAGGGCATGACATCCCTTGTCCACCCGAGCCACATCCTCTACCACGTGGGCAAAACGCTCAAAGTTGACGTAAGTGTTGTTGGGGGGCATGCTTGAGTGGCATTTGAGGGTGTACTCTCTCAGGCGTTTGGTCTTCAGCTGGGCAGGTTGTGTCTTCCACTGTTCNGGGGCTCTGGCTTCTCCTTTTGACTAGTAGGTGTTCAGACAGAAGAACCAGAATATTAACACGATATGTGCTCCACACAGCAGTCCAAGGTGCAGGCGGAAGGCACACACATGGCCTCTTTGGCATTCACTGCTCGTGTCAAGACANGGTAAGGAGAGCCAGGGTGAGGCTAGCACCGCTCCCCCAACAAGACCATAAGAGACTTTAAGGAATGTGCGGGTGCTGCCTGCATGCTCACTTCAGGGCAAAGGGTTCCATGGCCATTAGAGAGGGTTACCACACACATAGAATTTAATAGTAGCTCACACAGACAAGCAGGCTGCAGCTAGGGCTCTGCAAACATCCACTCAACGGCTGAAACATGCAGGCTACAGCAGGCAGAAGAAGGCTGAAGGTATCTGCCTTTCAGGACACTGCCGCCTTGGCAAAAGCCAGCGTGCTCAGCAGAAAAAGGAGCCCAAGAGGCTTTCTAGCTTTGGGCTCTGGGCACATCCCAACTTGGAAGATTATTGGCCTTCCCCATCCTCCAGGGAGTGAAGGAATTTAGCATCTACAGGCCTCTACCTTTCTTAGATCGTTTTTAATGGGCCTTCTCTATGAACAATGAAGGGAGTCTGAGGAGTGTTCAGCTAGTCAGGCCACAGAAGCAGGGCTGGAGCCTTGCTCTGAGTCCCTCTATCACTCCCAATGTGCTTTTCATGCCAAACTCCAAGACTGTGAAGACCAGTGGGCCCTCCACTGCAGTTATGGGGATTCATTATCTGCCCTGACCCTCCAACAGGGAACAGAATTGTCCTAACAGATCAGGCTTTTCTTCCCCACCAGGTCTCTGTCTCAGGACCCAATCCCTGAGGCCACACAGTACCTAAAGAAGCTACATGACAGACTTGCATTTCAACCTGTAGTAAGAGCCCAAAAGGCAGAAAAAGAAAAAGAGTCAGGGTTTTAGTGGCCAGAGATCTGTCTACAACATAACCTCCAACAAAGAACATTTTGTAAGCTGGCCTCTGAAGGAAAAGTGTCTTAGCTGAGGTCTGTGACAGTTTCATTGGCTCTCTGAACCCATGAAATACAAACTTAAGGTAGCATAACCCTATTTTATTTATTTTTGTTTGTTTTTGCGGTGCTCTGGAAGGAACTCACAGCCTCATGCAAGCGAGGCAAGCACTCTAGTACTGAGCCAGTATAACCCCATTTGAACAAGCATAGGCCTTTTGAGGACCCTTGACCAGTGCCCGAGATCAAGCAAAGGCCTCTTAACAGCCGTTTGTATTTGACTGCCACNGCCAGCTCTGGTGGCAGAAGAGGGACCTCCTGCTCACTGGAATTCATTACCACGCCCTTACCATGATCCAGGGATGTCTGAGAGCCTCTTGGATGGTAAGCCGTTTCCTGCAATGAGGATGAGGAAACAGAAATTCCATGAGGACAATTGATGGGAGCAGTGGTCTGTGTCTTACCTTTTTGACATTCTTTGGCTGTGCCATCAAGGCAGTACAGCTGCAGATACGGCTGANACCAGCTGCATTTCCAATACTCTAGGGAAAGTGGTCCAGGCAGAAACCTCAATAGAGAAAACTTGCTACTCAATCCCTCAACTTCAGTTCCAAAGTTGAAGAGCCTAGTTGCCACCCTCTATTGAGCTTCCAGACTCCTCTGAAAGCCAGCTCTGCAGCGCCACAGCTGTGGCGTCCGTTTTGTGTTTGTCTCCCAGGTATCTCCTCTGTCCTTTATTGCTCTACACAGAGGCAGGTACCCCACCCCAGCTGCCCTACATAGGAAGACCAGGGCTTCTGCATATCACAGGACCCCACTCTGGTTCTCTCTGAAGTCTGTGAAAACCAGAGCACATAGCCCTCTCGAGTCTATGGCCCTGTCCCCTGCCCATCCAGGCCCTTCTCTGATGCTCACACAGAAAAGTCACAGCTCTCTACACAGTTTCTTGCCCATCCCCCTTCTTTGGCCATACAGCCAGGAGGCTCAACCTGGGCTCTGAAGCAGAGGTAGGATTAGTGTGTCTCATCTCTCCCAACATCCTGACCTCTCTGGGCCTGTCTGCCTCCACTCTCAGCTTGAACAGGCCTCCAAATGCTCATGGTTTATCTTTCAAATCAGAGTCCTGCATGCGTATAGGGAAGACTGCACACAATAACTCCTGGTTTCCAAATGCACGTGCATGCAAGCACATACATGTGTGTGCTCATAGAGAAACAGTCATTTGTATTCTTGCAGGACGAGATGAAGGCAAAACACAAAATGACAAGATAAATGCCAAGTCATGGCCAGCGACACTTCTCAGCACCTGACCATGGCTACATGGCACAGATGGCAAAGTGAGGGCAGACTAGCATGTCTTTGAAAGGCAATGGGAAAGAATAAGTGCCGGAGAAACCACAGTCTGTCTTTATCCTCTTACCTGGTCTCTTTCACAAGAAGCTTCCGAATGAAGTCCTTGGCCAGTTCACTTGTCTGGCTGAAGAACTCCTCATCAAAGTCATAACTCACAGCTGTGATATTTGCCAGTGTTTCTTGCTTTGTGTCTCCCAGGAAGGGGGATGCGCCACTTAGTCTGAGCACAACAGAGAAAGACCCATGTAACGGAGGGAAAGGAGTAATAGGCTCAGGAAACCCCAGCCTGTTCTCTCCAGGCAACCAAACAACAGACTTTTCAGTGCGGTCTAATTCAATTCACTTTCTGGACCTCCGACTGAGTACCTGACCCAGGGAGACTGTGTTTAATGGACTCAGAAGCTAAAAGAAGAGATGGCAGTCCCTGGCAGAACAAAGTAAACTACAATAAGGGGCCAGGCAAAGAAGCTGAGGAGCACAGGGAAGTGGGGTCGTGGTGCAGCATCATAGGGTGGTTGAAGTTTGCACTGACTCTATCTTAAAGAATGAACAGGCTGTCAACCGTCAGAGAAGCTTTAGAAAGAACTTCCGGACTGAGGGAGCAACTTGAGCAAAGCCTGAGAGGCACAGAAGGTGTACAAGATTTCCTCCCCACAGGGCTTGACAAGGTTGTATCATATAATGACCCCCTGAAGCACCAGCTCTTGATTTGAACTTCCCCTTGAGCACTGGGTACCTCTACCCAGATACACCCTTGATATGCACAAACCCCATCCATGCACTGCCCACCTTGATTAACCACATCATGCTAGGAAGAGCAGTATTCCTGGACTTTACTTCTATTCCCTTACCACACCTCACTTGGCTGAAAAACTCTTGCTGTTTCTATTTACCAAACAACTCTTGGCAGTCATTCTCATCCCTAATGCTGCTTTCTTAGCATGGGAAACAGCAAGGCCAGCCTGAGCTACATAGAGAAAGTCTGTCTCAAAAGATCAAGGGAAGGCTAAGGCATGATGGTGCACACTTTTAATCCCAGCACTTGGAAGGCGGAGGCAGGGGAAGGATCTCTATGAATTTGAAACTAGGGTAGTCTACATAGAGTGTTCTAGGCCAGCCAGAACTACACAGTGAGAACTCCATCTNAAAAAAAAGTCAATAAATGTGGATGTATCTCAGGGGTAGAGCACTTGCCTAGCAGGTACAATGTCTTTGGGGTCAATCCTGAGTACCACAAGAAATCGATAAATTGCCTTGTGTAACCCCGATCCATACTAGTGGCTATAGAATTAACAGTCATTATTTCTGTCATTAATAAAATACAAATAACACTCTATGAGTCCTAGGTCCCCAGTTTCCATGAGATCAGAAATTGGTCTGTATCACATGTGCTATGTCCTTACCCACCTCTTTACCATCCAGGGGGTTGATTTTATTCTGTATCTCCCAGCTCAAATATATCTGTCTGACTATCTCTCTATCTATGTACCTACCTACCTACCTTCTACAATTCTAGGCTCTCCCTCTGGGTTTCATAGACGTGTGCTCAAACCTCCAGTGTAACCATGCTCCCACAGAGTGGTAACTAGCGGTGTGGTGTATCTCCCACAAACACAGAGCCCAGGACAAGCAAATCCAACCCTCTTCCATGTCAGGATCTTGAGTTCCTGGCACAGTGCTTCTGATAAAACAGGTTTTCAATAAAGCTGTGTCAGCCAGGCCTGGTCACATGGGGCCTATAATCCCAGCTCCCGAGGAAGCTGATGCAGGAATATCACAAGTTCAAGACCTGCTTGGGCAATTTGGTCTCTATCTCAAAAGAAAAAAAAAAATTTAAGAGGTTCCAGGGATATAATTCAGTGGTAGCACATTTGCCTAGCTACGTTCAATTACTCTNGGTTCAATTCCTAGTATCACAAAAAATAAATGAGTAAAGCCAGAGCTACANAGTAAAACAAAACAAAGAAAAATAATATAAAATAAAATAAATATCAAGTTCAAGGAGTCATAAGAAGACTGCGTGGCCTGTAGAATTCTTTAATAGTTCATTGTGAAAACTAGAATTCTAAAGAAACCCAAGATTAAAGAACAAATGGGCANCTCCCCTGGCTCTGGAATTACAGAGGAAGGCTCCTTGGCCTTCGCTCTGCAGCAGAGCCAGCTGGGGCCATGGCCCTCCCCTAGTGATCCTAACTTAATGGATCTCGGCTGGCACNTGGCCAATGCAGGNATTAAGAGANCTACTGTGCAGCCAGGGTTGAGGGCCTCAGCTGTAGCTGGGGGAGTCACAGTGTGGCTGTAAACAGCTCCCAGCTTATGCTGCTCAGAACAATCCCTCAGCCGTGGAACACTGGCCCTGGCTGTGGGCTTTTACCCTGAAAATGCCATGAAAATAGAATTTTCTATGTGGGCTATGAGAGGCTATGTAACCACTGGGAACGGTTGAGGGGCTGAGTGTCTACTAGCCTACTCTGTGTGCCAAAGCAGCACCTATGAAACTTGTGCAAGGTGGCTTATTCCCACCTACCCTTCTTCCTGTGGCAGGAAGTCTGTGATTCCTATTTTTCTGATAAGAAAAACAGGTCCAAGGTTAAGTACCTGTCCATGGCTACACAAACTGAAAGAGACAGTGTTAGTATCCTTCCTGTCCCAGATGAGGCCTAGTCCACAAAAAACAAAACAAACAAACCAAACCACCTATGTGGAAATCTTGACTTAAGCCACCAGATACATGCGGACAAGAAAGGGGGAAAGAAAGGAGAAGGAAAGAGTGTGAGAGGGAGGAAAAAGGACCTAGAAATGAGAAGAGAGAAAAGAGGAGGATGATGGGGCAGGTGAGGCACCTGCATGGCTGTCACAAGGATTCTGGTGAAGTAACAGTCTCATGGTGANCATATATAGTCTGCAGAAGGCTGAGCTGAGAAGCCCTAGCTTGCCACAAAGGAATTTAGAAGTGAGCTGTGTAGGAGGNAAGGCTGCTCTCCCAGACTCCTAGGCCTGCTCAAGTGTCTGAAGTGGAGCTCAGAGCTCAGCCTCAGGTGCTGTGTGGACTTGACACATCTATAGATGTCTCCCTGCCCCTCTCTCATCCCTCCTGAGCTAAGCAGGTCTGCAACCCAAGGCTGGAGATACTCACAGGATGTACGTGATGACACCGATGCTCCTGCAAAGGAGAGTCATGTCAGAGCTGTGTGGGTTCCAACCTCAAACCCCCAAGGCAGTCACCACACAGGGCCAAGAACTCATTTCCTTCCCCAGGTGGCCCCTGAACGCCATCTCAAGCCCCATTCCTCCCTGCCCCACTCTACAACAGACCTGAATGCAATTAGAATCTTCACTTTCTGCACACTGAATGAAGGACCCAAATTCAAGGTCTGACTTCTGTATTTGCAGACTCTGTCATCAGAGTATGTCCCTTAGCCTCTGAGCCCACCTTCCTTATAAAATGAGGACAATAAAGAATAAGAACAGCCTCACAGGTGGCAGGATCTTAGAAAGCCAAGTCATGAGCTGAGCCAACTGTAAAGCAGTGTTCAAATAAAATCCGTAAAGAATTGATCGCCGCAGAACTACTAGGAAAACATAAGCCCAGGACATAGGATACTCCTGTGGAACACCTGATGGACTAACCAATGGAGCTAACTTAACTGTTATCTAGACCCCATTGGGGCTGGCCCAGGATGAGCCTGCACTCATCCTCTCCCCTGATGACAAAGGGGATCCAAGCCTCATTGCCTCCTGGCTGCATGTCTAGTGTTGCTGGAGCATTACAGACCAGGAGACTAAGAAATGCAAGTGTGAAGAAAGGGGCTTAAACACTCAAGGGCATGTCATCTAAACCAGGGGCTGAGGCCTTCTGCCCCGGAAGGATCCCAGGCCACCACTTACCACATGTCGGCCTCCAGTCCCAGTGGCTCATAGTTCACGATTTCTGGAGCTGAAAGAAGCCATGTTGAGGAGTCAAGAGGGGTAGAGAAGAGAGGAGATAGTTCTAGGGAATTCTAGAGTACTTAGTACCAAATGTCTCCATCTTGAATCCAGTAGAGGGAGGAAGGAATATTCCAACAGTAGATGGGAATAATCAGGATGTAAGAATGCTGAGAAAACAAGTTGCTATGGACAGTGTGCGTTTCTACAGAAAGTCTGTGTTGAAATCTAATTATCAGGCAACAGTATAAAACGATGGAGCCTTATAGGTGATTAGGTCATGAGAGGAGAACCTTCAGGAATAAAGTTAGGCTCTTATTAAAGGGCCCCAAGGAAATTGTTCCCTCCTTCCATGTGAGAATAGAGGAGGACACTGCTATCTATGTAAAAAGGTCCCTCACCAGACACCAGGCTCACTGGCACCATCATCTGGGACTCACAACCACCCAAACTGTGACCAACATGTTTCTCTTGTTTATAATCTACCCAGTCTAAGGTGTTTGGTTACAGCAGCCGGTCAAGGTAAGACATGATTTCCTGCTAACCTGGGAGAAATCACTCATGAACAAGCCTTGATGAGGAGGGAGAGGAAGGCACAAAGGAAGAGGAACATGAGAAGAAGCAGGTTCAGGAAGAAGACATGGAGGCCCGGTGATGAGGCCTGCTGTGGGGAAGGAACCCTGGTGGACAAAGACTCCAGACAGGTCCATGCTTTGAGTGATGGGGAAGAAGGCAGAGAGGGCCTTCATCTTCCTCTGAGTCCTGCCTGACAGGTGACATCAGCTGAGGACATTTTGGGGGGTCACTGAGTTAAGGTGATAAACCTGAGGGGATGCCAAACATGCCAGGGAGCAGCTGGCTGCAGGGGAGGAGGGTGAGCCAAGCAGATGTGAAGCCATTATTAATACACAAGCGGGAGCTGGGTCAAAGATATGGTGGGTGACCAGGAGAGGTTAAAGCTCAGGGGAGAGGACTGCTATAGACACAAGAGGACCATGTGCTGCCCAGAAAGCACCAAGGCCCCAGAAAGCCAATGCTGAATTGACACCCACTTTGCCCACGACCTTTAAGAATATAGTAATGAAGTGATGGCAGTACCTCACGAGAAGGGGGGGTCCTGCTAACTGCTAAAGCAAGAGGGAGAGCATGGGAAAGACTGAGATTACGTATCCAGAGTACTATCTAAACCACTGCATCTACAGGGTATGTCTGCTGTCCTCTCCTCTACATCCCCTCCTTCAATAAACAGACACCCCTACACTGCCTTTGATTTTTTTTCTCTAGCTTTATAAAAATGGTGCCAGGACACATTTGAAATTCTATCTCTTAATTGTTTTTGCTTGCTTCATCCATGGACTTCCATTTTCACAGCTGTGTAATAGTCCATCTGCTATGGCACTGTCTATCATCCGGTTTCCCTTCTCTCAGAGATCACGTGGATGGTTTCTGCTTCTCTCATTATTGGTGCT
>LZPO01027369.1:324918-348806 GCA_001675575.1 Neotoma lepida
TAGCCCAGGCTGGCCTCGAACTCACAGAGATCCACCTGCCTCTGCCTCCCGAGTGCTGGGATTAAAGGCGTGCGCCACCACCGCCCGGCTGAAAGTATATTGTTTTTAAAATGATATTCCAATTAAGTGTGGACCTCAAGTAATCTATGGACTGGTCCATAAGATAGGTGCATAATTTGAGAGTCTATATTTAGAGAATCTTTTTTTTTTAAAGTTTGAGAGCCAAGGTCTCATTGTACAGCCCATGCTGGACTCCAACTCACAATCCTCCTGTTTCAGATTACTGAGTTAAAGACATTTATTTTGTTTTTCAGACAGGATCTTTTTATTTATTTATTTATTTATTTATTTATTTATTTATTTATTTATTTTCGGTTTTTCGAGACAAGGTTTCTCTGTGTAGCTTTGTCGCCTTTCCTGGAACTACTCAGTAGCCCAGGCTGGCCTCGAACTCACAGAGTCAGACAAGATCTTATGTAGCACAGGCTGGTCTCAAACTCTCTGTGTAGCTTATCATGGCCTTGAACTCCAGATCCTCCTGCCTCTACCTCCCAATTATTGAGATTATAGGTGTGTACCAGCATGCCCAACTCCAAGTTAGATAATCTCACACAGCAACTTGACATCACTCTGATTATGATCATTTTTCTAGGAATTTACTTTCATTTCTCTCTCTCTCTCTCCCTCTCTCTCTCCCCCCCTCTCTCCCTCTCTCTCTCTCTCTCTCTTCCTCGCTCACTCACTCTGTGTGTGTGTGTGTGTGTGTGTGTATTGGTCACCCTGTGTATGCCAGCCTTGGCCCATCAGCTCCTGAAGACTCTCCTGTCTGCTTTTCATCTTGCTGTAGGCCCTGAGAATATAGACGCACACAACCTCACCTGGCTTTCAGCGGTTTCTGGGGATTCAAATTCAGGTCACGCAAGCATGGCAAGTGCTTTACTCACCAATATCTCCTCTGCCCTAGGAAATTAATCTCACTGCGTCTTACTAAAAGGGTGGCCTGTGGCACGTGACTACATACTGAATTTCTTTTTTATGATTTATCTTTATTTCTAATTCTGTGCAGATGTGTGCTTCTGTGTGTGGGTGTGTGCATATGTGAATGCAGGTGCCAAAGAGGCCAGGAAAGGGTTTGGATCATCCGGAGCTGGAGTTATAGATGATTGTGAGCCATCTGGTATAAGTGCCGGGACCTGAATTTGGGTCCCCAGCAAGGGTGGCATGCACTTCTAACCACTGAGCTACCTCTCCAGCCCTAAATTTCTATCTAGTTCTCTCAAATCATGCCAGGTCTTTTTTGTTTGTTTTGTTTTATTTTTTGAGACAGGGTCTGGCCTAGAACAAGGTACCTGATGGAAAAATAAGCCAAGCTGCTTTTTGAGGAGGCCACTCCCTCCATGTTTGAAATACTTCAATTCCCCGAGAAAATAGACACATAATGGTTTGGTTCTCAACTCTCATTCCTTTCCTCTCTGCAGAGGGATCTTCTTGTGATCCTCCAGCCTCTGGACCAGGTCCCACAGGGGAGTCTCTAGGGTGTAGGACAGAAAGGGCTAGGGCAGAGGGTGAAAGGAACAGAGGTGTGNGCATGGGAACAGGAAGACAGCCTTGGCTCTTGGTACTTCAGTACAGCCCACCTTATTTTTTGTGACAGGGCCTTTCGATGGCCTGGAACCTGTCAAGTAGGCTAGGCTGGCTTACCAGTGAGCCCCAGGGATCTGTCTCTGCCTCCCCAGCTCTGGTATTATAAGAGTGCACAACTACTCTTGGCTTTCTTACATGGATTCTGGGGCTTGAACTCAGGTCTGAACTCTCTCCTCAGCCCCAATGCCAGATTGAGAGAAAACAGTCCCAAAACTCACCGACAAATTCTGGTGTTCCAAAAATGTTTTTAAACTCAACTCCATCTTCTATTTCATGAGCCAGGCCAAAGTCAATCAGCTTGATGTGTGGAATGGGGATAGTCTTGTCTAACAACATAATGTTTTCTGGCTGGAGGACAAAACAGAAAGAAGGAAAGACAGTAATTAAAGTGTTGTTTTGTATTTTCCTTTTGGGTTAGGGTGGGGCTTTGTGTCCTTTTGGGTGGGGGGACTAAAACAACAAAATTCTTGTTTTTGTGTCCTAGGTCTTCCGTGAGCTCAAACCCAGCACTAAGGGTCAAGGGCCAGCTTTTACTAACCCTGTTCAGACAGCAAAGCTAGGGAACTGGGCTCTAATGTCTTATCGTCTCTGAATGGAAGATCTCTTCAGTGGGGTTCACTGCTTCCTCATCTGTCTGATGGGATCAAGCAGATACCTCTAGCCTCTCCTATAAGCAAAGCCATCGCCCTGCATGAGTGTGAGGTGAGAGGGACACACAGGTTTCCCCGAAGTCTATAAAAGGTTTGCTGGCCTTGATGGACTGTGTAACCTCCCTCTTTCCTCTGGCCAGCCAGCTTCCTGTTGACGTTCTCTGAGACTAACCAACTTCTCTATGTGTGTTTAACTAATTTTGGCTTTTAGCAGGACATATAAACAAAATGTACCTGATTTCCAGGGAAAATACCAGCTGCCTAAACTATTTCTGGCCCTGAAACAGCTGCTGGCCTGACATGACAATGCAGGCTTGGCAGGAAGAGAGGAGACACTGACCAGACCCTCACAGCCCCCCACTCACACACACACATACCATCCATCTCTCAGCTCTCAGGGAAGCTGGGACAGGGTCCTGAAGTCTGCCCCCTTCATTCCCAGCCAAGCCCCCAGACTAGACAAGAAGTGGGCAGGTCTACCTGCTCAGCCATTTTCCTCTATTTCTCTAATAACTGTCTTAGATATCATTTAAATTGNACTGTCCTGGAAACTTCACACACAAAANCTTACACACAACATTCATTGCAGCATCTCCACAAGAGCCCTAAGGTAGAAAATGCCCATCAACTGAAGAAGAGACAAAGTGTGACATAACCACACCACATATAATATTCATACAGGAAGACCTCACTTTTTTTCAGACTGAGGACAGAATCCAAGGCTTTACTTATGTGAGTTAAGTACTCTTACCAGCCCTAAGAATACTGTTTGATGATAAAAAGGAATAAAATAAAATAAAATAAAAAGATAAAAGGAAATCAAGTATTGATTTATGTTACAATGTAGATAAGATTAGAACATGTTATACTAACCAGGTGTCAGGTTGCATGCCTGAAACCCNAGTACCTGAGATACTAAGGAGNAAGACTGAAGTGAATTTGAGGTCAGCCTGGGCTACATCTTAAGTCTCTTCCAAAAGAAGAAAGAGGAGGAGAAGGAAAGGGAGGAAAGAGAGAGAAAACATGCTGAAAGAAACATACACAAAAGGGCACATAACACAGGATTCTGTTCATAAGAAATACACATAGAGACTAGGCAAATATGTATGGACAGAAAGCATATTAGTAATTGACTAAGACTTGGGGAATAGGGTCAGTGAGGTGGCTCACCATATAAAGCAATGGTTNGCAACTTCCATAAAGCTGCAACCCTTTAATACAGTTCCTCATGTTGTGGTGACCCCCAACCATAAAAATATTTTCATTGCTTACTTCATAACTATAATTTTACTGTTAGAAATTATAATGTAAATATCTGATATGCAGGATATCTGATATGTGACCTCACATGGTGAGAACCACTGATGTGAAGGAACTTGCTGCAAGCCTGATGGTGTAAGTTAAATCCTTGGGGCCCACATGGTGGAAAGGAGAGACCTGACTGCCGCAAGTTGATCTCTGACCTCCATGTATGCACTGTTGCACATGCATGTTCACAAATACACACATAAAATACAATAAAAATAATTTTTAAAAGACTGGGGAATAGGTAGGGGCTGCTAATAAATGTGTAGTTTCTTTGGGGTGATAAATATATTCTAAAATTAATTCTAAAACTGCACTGCAAATGATTGTGCTTTTGGTTATAAAATCTATAATTTACACATAGCAAGTGGGGGACTGTGTCATGTGGACTACAGCTCAGAAAAGCTGTTAACCAAATAAACAGATGTTAGAGAGGCTCAGAAGTCACCATTCTCAAAAGAAAAGAAACTGAGGGTTTCCCACCTTGCCATAAGAACTGAGAATTTCCCACCTTGCTCCTTTGCTTACAGCACTGTCTCTACCTGGAGGTCTTCTGGTCCTCCTGCTCCCAGTAAAATCCCGGCTAGATTTGCTCAAACCTTCTCTCCCTAGAAGACATTCTTTATGGCCCCAGGCCCTACCCAACTATGAGCAGACCTTGGTCACCCCTTGGCCTCTGCTTGTTCAGATCTTTTTGTTAGGACATCTGGCTGCTGTCTCCAGTCCAGCAGCCCCCCCGTTCCAGACTCTCTGGCAGAACTATCCCCAACTGGAGGGAGAACTCAGACCTTGTAATGCTCTCCCACCCCAAATGCTGTGTGGATTCCTCATGGTGACACACTGAGCATGATCCTAATTCTTAGCTAAACTTACATGTAATCTGGACTGGTCACCCCACAACACATACGCCAGGTGTCTCTGGTTCCCTGAAGTCTCTGTGACCTCCTGTCACAGCAGCTAGAGACTTTGACTCAAGGGAGTTGAGGCCCTCCCTTGTAATTTTTCCACTTTCTTTTNTTTTTGATTTGTTTAAATAACACGTTTCCTTTTGCATTTTTGAAGCTTGTTTATTCTTCTTCCCCTCTAGAGATTACTCTCAACTTTATTTTGAAAATGTGTCAAAGTCCTTTCCCAAGGCAGATCAGATTTNTAGTCTCTGCTGAAGGAGTGTGAGGGCAGGGGAGGTCAGGAGACAAGATCCATGCAGGTGGCCCCAGCACTCCNGTGGCTGCCATAGGAATACTGTGCTCTTCCCTGCACTGAGATATACCCTCCCTACTAGCCACTACCTCCCTGCCAAGCAGCTTCTCTTCCATTCTATCCACATCATTGGCNACCTTGTTAGGAACGTCTCCTGGGCTGANAGGCCGTGCCCCAGCAGAACCCAGCACAGCAACACAATGAATGCAGTGGGAGCCATGGACCACAGAAGNGGATGCCCCAGACCTGGAGATCTTCAGGACTACAGAGCAGCAGAGATGAGGCAGAAAAGAATTNAGGCTGAAATCTCTAGGGCGGTGCCACCCTGAGAGAAGAGACAGCCCCAGATCTTGTATCTAGTCACATCGGTAGCTCACAATGCAGAGGCAATAGTGTGTCCACTGGCTTAGAAGAATGGCATCTTACCCATCTATTTCTACCCCTGCCTGGAGGAGGGCTGCTTAGAGCACTTCCCCTGCCCTGCCCCCTCCCCAAATCTGGTGATGTCTATTCACATTTCAGTTAAGATAGCCAGTCTCTTCCAAAAGGCCTTCCTGATGGCCCCTCCCTTCCCAGATCCCAAACACCCTGAACTTCCCCATTATAGCACTTCCTTCATGCCAAAGCTAGAACTCCTCCGTCACTTATCTGTCTCCCTCCAATGGGCTTCAAGCTTCCTAAGTGCTTTCTTCTAGCATCTCCTCAGAGCTTGAGAGAGAGTCTGGCAGCCACCAAGTGCTCAGTAAGTGTTCCGTGAGAGAAGACAAGTGCCATTTATTAAGCCGATGCAATATGCAGGACCNAGTGCTTACCAAACACATGGTATAGTTTACACCTCACTCAACTGCCTCAGGCAGTGGGTGTTATTCCTTTCTTGCTGAAAAAATAGCTAAGACATCAGCCAAGGGGCATGGGGATTTAAGCATTTATCTGTCATACCCAAAGCTCTTGCTCCCACACTCTGGACTAAATATCCCTCTCCCTGCTTGAGCTAGGGAATCCAGGTGGCTCAGTGTCTGGAGCAGGTGCCCGCCTGCCTCCACAGGATGCCTATTCTTCTGTGGATGCTGTCATGCAGGTGAACATCATCATCCAAACCGTGTCCCCAGCCTGGCTTTCAGANCTTCAAGCACTCCTAAGCTAGGTGCCGTCATCTCAGACAATAAAACCAAATAGGGCAAAGGAGTACTTGGAGAGATGGCTCAGCACTTAAGAGCTCTTCCAGAGGACCTGAGTTCAGTTCTCAGCACCCATGTCAAGCTGGTCACAATAGCTTGTGACTCCAGGTCCAAGGGATCTGACATCCTCTTCTGGGTTCCAGAGATACTTGCATATATGTGGCATTATACACACAGATGTATACATAAATAAAAATGGAAAATGGGAAGTTCTAGGAGGATGGACCCAAGTTTAGTATACATAAACACTGACTGAGGGGCTCCTGTCTCTTATACACATCTAGATGTGTATAAGAGACAGGTGTAGCTCTGGATGTCCTGGAACTAGCTCTGTACACCAGGCTGGCCTCAAACTTACAGAGATCTGCCTGCCTCTGCCTCCCAAATGCTGGGATTAAAGGCGTGCACCACTACCTAGCTAGGTCTGGGATTCTTGTTCCNACCTCAGCAGCTACTCAATGAGCTACTTGAATTAGATGGCCCCATATACTCAGACCTGCCCTGACTAGGTGCAGACAGGCCATTGGTTCCCTGCCACCAAATGATATTGCTGCTTCTAGGCCACCAAGGGAATCTAGGCTGGCCAGGGAACATATGCCCTCTTATCTGGAGTTTTCACAGGACTTCTTCCCTCTGCTGCTCCAGCCTCCAGTAACAGCATAACCACTTCCAGGGGCCAGAGACTCATCTCAGTGAGTACATGATCTTTGCAGCCACCCTGAGAAGTAGGTGCTACTAGCTTTCCCATTTCACAGATGCAGGAAACTGAGGCCCAGAGAACTAAAAGACTTGCCCCAAGGCCCATCAGCTCACAATGGCAGGAGAGCTTCCCTGGCAGTCCAGCTCCTAATCCAATCATATTACCCAGTCTTATTAAATATTTTCAGTGGTCCCAGTGACCAAAAAAAGCTCATTCTGATGACTGAGGCACTCANATCCCTACACCAGCACTCCACCACCCCCATTACCTTTCCAGCCTTGCACCCCACACCAGGACCTACTCTCATTCCCCACGGGGTGAGTATCACTACCTCAGGTACCTCAGATCACCTCTGGTCCATCCTCAGATGCAGCTCTATTCTTCAATATTTTATTTAATATTAATACATGCATATAATGTTTTGGTCAAATCTCCCCCCATCTCCCCACCCCCATCTTCACTGAGTCCATTTACCTCTCCTGTGTATGCATAGATGTGGAACCATCTCCTGGAGCCTGAGCAGCTTCCCTAGGCTGCATCCCTGAATAAAAACACTCTCTCGAGCTGTAACTGCTATTTCTGCCTGAAAGCCTCTGCTATTCTTCTCCATACTTTTCCAAGCCATGTCCCATGACCCTGTCCCCTTTTCTCCCTTATTTCCAATGCTCTAATCCTCNAGAGCCAAGAATGCTTACCAGTAGTCCTCATTGTAGGCTGTCTCTCATCTATAATGACACTTTCCTAGATGGGTGGCCTTTTCCCTAGGAAAGTTCAACTCAATTCAAGGTTCCTGGTATTGTCTCTGCTATTTTACCTGCTGCATATTACATTAATAGTCACACAAATGCAGTGAAAGAATTCCAGTCAGGTTTTCCACCCTTCTCTGCCTAGTGTAAGCTCTTTTGCCACCACTAGGAGTGCCAGAGAGCCCCACTGCCCAGATTGCTGTTAACAGGGCTAAGGTATGGTCTAAAAGATAGCCTGGGATCTGGCAATCGGCAGTTCCCCAGGTTGGGATCTCTGATTCCACCTCNCCGAAAAGAACACAGTGGTAGAAAAGAGCCCAAGCCTGGGCCTGGGAAACGGTTTCAGGCCTACTAGCAAAGGTGCTAAACTTAATAAACAGACTACTTAATTTCTTTGGGCCCAGCTCTCAANTCTGAGTGAAGCATCAGATGTCATCAAAGCCCCTTTGAGATACAGGTTTAGCAGTTTTGATGTGACATAAATTTCCAAGCTAGCTGGGNAAATTTCTGCTGCTGAACACNAAACGGATCCTGTCTCTCTGCCTCAAGTCAGGAAGAAAGAATAGGCTGCAGTCGTCACAGGAGGTTGGGCCCCAGCCAGACTACCCTGTGGGCAGTACAATCCTATTTATCCTCCTCGCCCCAGTCACCCTCCTCCAACGGTATTCACTTCACCCAGGTACTTAACCCACACACCTGACATCACCTGCAAAGCACGCTGGGGGAAAGCTCCACATTCTTTAGGTGCTGCTGCCCGGCCTAGAATCCAGAGAGCTGCTACTGGGGGATGGGGTGGGGTGGAATTGCCCCCACCTGTCAAAACAAACATGCCCAACTTGGCCTGCCACACAGGCAGGNACCCTGGGAGAAGTCAACATGCCCCTTTATGTCCTAGTAGATCCTGTTAGCGGTTCCTATTGTGGTACCAACTGGAAGCTGGTCCTCCAAGGGAGACCCATGTTTCTTGGGACCAGTACAGCATGCTCAGTGCTTGAGACANGATGGAGGCAACCTCGTGAACTATGCAGTAAAGTGCAAAACGCAAGGGCTTGGCGTCAGGAAGGTCTGGGTTCACCTCTCAGCTCTGCCACTGAAAATACGAAACATGGGCAAAAGTCATNGGTCCTTTGGGGGCCTCTCTTTCTTATCTATAAGTGGGTACATGCCCAAGCAGGTCAGAGAGATAGTCCATGCATGGGGACTATGCAGATAGAGTCAGGGACTCCAGAGAGGCTGCAGTGCATTGGCTATGTTCATTCAGTTCTGAGATGGAAACTCTTGAGTCCTCCCTGGGTATTCAGCCTGACTCCCTGTTCAATCCCCTGAGTTCATGAAGAGCACACCCNACCCTTGCGTAAACCATCATCCCCATGCTCTCATCTCCTGCCTCCCTGTTTTATCCCTCACCCTCACAATGTTGGGACCACAAGGGATCTCAGAGGTCCTTTAGTCAGCCATGGTGCAGGGAAGCCCAGAGAGGTCAAGAAGCTGCCAAAGTCACAGAAGAAGGGGCAGAGCTCAAATGTAGTGAGTCCCTGCGGTGCCTCCTGCGGCCTGCCTGCTGCTGGGTGAGGCTGAGNCCCAGCTGGACTTGNGCTATGGGGACAAGAAAACTTCATGAGCAATCCAAGCCCAACCCCAAATTGGTCAGGGACCTCTGGGCAACTTGAGAAAGCAAAACTAATTATAGGCAACCCTGACCCACAAGCCTCCAGTGTAGCCAATGCCCAATGTCCCACTCTCTCTGCCATTCAAAGACTTCTTGGCCCCTGACTCCACTGCCAGCTCAGCATCTACTTCATCCCACTACCTCCTCTGCCCCAACCAGCAGNTTATTCTGCCAGACACCCCCATCCTAATAGCTCCTCTTTTGCCTCACTGCCCAAACTCCACACCCACACAGGATCGTCTGTGACCCATCTCTCCAACACACCAGTTCCCACCCAAGGGCCTGTGATCACTGCACAGGCCTCTGGCAGAGCCACCACCAGAACAACGAAAATCACTTCCTTACATGTCCTGCCCATACTGCCCTGGGAGGAAAGTCAGAGGCTTTGCCTCTTACAGCTATCTCTAGCATCCAAGAGTGGCCAGTCTCATAGTAGGTGTTCAGTTATTAGTTACAAGTAAGCAAATGAATAAAGCAACACAGTTACACAGCACTTCTCACACTTGCCGTCTTCAGAGAATCAGTGCGGATTCTCTAACAGCACAGGCTTTGGAATCTGGGCTCATGTGCCGTTCTGCCATGAATAGCAGCCTGACACTGAGCAAGTCACCTAACTTCTCTCAGCCACGAATTAGGGATAATAATGAAAGCNACCTCTAGAGCAGTAGTTTCTCAACCTTTCTAATGTTGCAACCCTTTAACACAGTTCCTCACAGTGTGGTGACCCCCAACCATAAAATTATTTTTGTTGCTACTTGATAACTGCAATTTTGCTACCATTATGAATCGTAATACAGATATCTGTGTTTTCTCATGGTCTTAGATGACCCCTGTGAAAGGATCGTCCCACTCCCAAAGGAGTCATGACCCACAAGTGAAGAATGGCTGCTCCAGAGGCTTTCTAGGAGGGTCAAACATGATGCCCAAAGTGACCCACCGGTATTATCCTCAGCACTGTGACCATCTGGTTGATTCTCTCCCCCTTAGAATGAGGACATGATCATCTGCCATCCTTCCAGGTATCACCCAAATCCTGTCTCTCCCAGGAGTCACTACCTGAATCTGCAGCCCAGCCTTTTCCCCTCCCCAGGCCATCTCCCCTGCCCTGAGAGCCATCTCCACCTGCAGTGCCACTGTGCCCAAGCATTCTGGGAGTAAGTCCCTTGTTGTTGTTATTGTTTGGTTTTGCTTTTTGAGATAGGATCTNACTCTGTAGACCAAGCTAGCCTGGAACACTCAGTGATCCTGCCTCAGCCTGCTGCGCACTAAGAATGACAGGGATGAGCCACCANGCTTGGCTTCCTGAAAATGAATCTTGTTTCCCCCACTGCATTAATAAAGAGATAACATACCTCCCCAATGTTCCTCAGAGCATCTAGCCAGCAAGCCACGTAGAATGTACAGAAAAACTCATAACGCTTAACCNTTTACAAGGCCATCACACTCAGCTCACTCCATCTCCACTGTGTGAGGCTAGTCCTGCCAGGATTCAGGACATACAGATGAAGAAATCAAGGCCGAAGAGATCAAGGGTTTACCCAAGGTGTCTCAGCCAACAGTAGGGGCTGGAGCTGAGCCTACAGCCTGTGTGCTTCCTACTCCTAAGACGCCTCTCTCTTCCTCTAATTGATGCAACCATGCCCTTGGGATCACCCCAGCATGCCAGCACAGTGAGCATTTCAAGTTGGCTCTGGTGTCTCAGTTAGTATGCCACCCCAGTTCCCTGCTTTTCCCAGAAGAGCCACAGCTGTGGCTTAGGGAAGGGCCTAACTTAGCTGCCCTTAGATTTGTCAAGCCACAGCCTCTACCCGCTCACCAGCAGAGAGGACACTGGGTGGCTCTGACCTCTTGTCCTCTGTTAAGAAAAGCAGGAAAGATCACTGTCTATTCTATCTCTGCACTGCTGGGGAGGAAGAGAAGTAAAGATTCACTGCTGCTATGTAGACCTGGTTGGTAGTTCTCTGATCTATGCCTCCAAAGTGCTGGGATAGCAGGTCCACTACCACACCTGACTCTATAACTCTAATCAAGGCCACGCAAGCTAGGACCACATGACAACCAACACTCGTTATAGGCTCNCTGTATTTATTTCTCATCAGATCTGTGGAGCACTAGATGAGGTCAGACTGGCTACTGCCCCTGTCTAAGCAATGAAGAATCTCACCCGAACACTAACATTCTGAGTTCCATGCTGTTTGGGGCCCCTATGATTCAGAGGCCAGTTGCTTCTCAGAATCCCTTGGGGACCACATTAAGATGACCAAATTAATTAACTTCTACTCTAGGAGTGGGGCTCACAGTCAATGCTGTAAAACAAGCTCTGCAAAGAATCACAGTGACTCTTTGTGAGTGAGTGCTCAGCACTTGTCACCAGAGGTGACTCTGGCATCAGACAGACATGGGTTTGTGTTCTGTTTCCGCCTTGTGCTAACTGTGACCTTAGCAGGCCACTCCCTTATGTGAGCTTTCGCTGGTTCATCAGCCAAGTAGGAAAATTAATATGGTTAGGTTAGGTTGGGTTGGTTTTTTTGTTTGTTTGTTTGTTTGTTTGTTTTTTTCAAGACAGGGTTTCTCTGTTTAGCCCTGGCTGTCCTGGAACTCTCTCTACAGACCAGGCTGGCCTCGAACTCAGAAATCCGCCTGCCTCTGCTTCCTGAGTGCTGGGATTAAAGGTGTGCACTACCACCCCCATGATAGTTAAGGAGGCACAGTGAAGTCCTAGGAGCTTCCTAGTAACCTCTCTTTTCTATGGTGTAGCCTGCTGCATGGATAACATGAGAGACACATGCAGAGTACCAAAAAAGAACCTTATATGGTATCATCATTCCCTTCAACTGTACTTGGTGTCAAACCTGGGAACTCATGCATGCAGAGCAAGGACTCCCCCAGTGAACTCCGTATCTCCAGTCCTATTACCATTGGTACGGCATCATTCTTTTTATTTTACTTTTAGTCTTCATATAGTAAGTACTCAATGAATGCCAACTGTCACTATTATTCCATCACAGCTACCACCATACCACTGAATTCAGCACTATCTTGCTCATGAGTACCTTTGTTTACCAGGTCTCAGAGAACCAGGAGGCAACTGGTTCATGGGAGTGGATCATCAAGTCGATAGAAATTTTGTGATTGCTAAACAAGGCTATTTACCAAAACTTGAAACTTAAATAAATTGAGTTAAAAATTAGAAATAATTAAGACTCATAATTTATCTTTCATAGAACTATAATTGAGTATTTTCTAGTCTATTTCAGTTACTCCCACCTTTTGTATCTGTCTACCCCATGGCAGTAAGAAACAGCAGTATGCCACTGAAATTGCCCACAGTGCATATATTTATCACAAAAACTGAAACTACAAGTCAGCACTCAACTCCTCCTCCTCCTCCTCCTCCTTCTCCTCCTCCATCTCCTCCTCCTCTTCTTCTTCTTCTATAGATTTGTTTATTTTATGGGCATTTGCCTACTTGACTGTGTACCATATCTTGCAGTGCCCACAAGAGGGCGATGGGTCCCNTGGGGCTGGAGTTAAAGATGGTTGTGAGTCCCTGTGTGGGTGCTGGGAAGCAAACCTAGGTCCTCCAGAAGAGTAGTCAGTGCTCTCAATTGCTAAAGTCATCTCTCCATCTCAATCTATTGTCTTTTTTACTCTAGATTATTAAAAGTTATGAAAATTGCATAATAATGCAGATCAAACATAAGAGAATACCATGTCTATAGAAATTGCTTTGTGAACAGTACAGAAAATTAACTATACTTCTGATANTGTGTCCCAAGACAAGAGAAGCCATCTCTGTTTGGCAAGCCACTTCCCAGCGTTCCAAAGATCCCTCTGAGTGCATGACCAGCCATCAGAGAGCACAAGACGTAAGATCATGAGCCAGTGTCATGCCCTTACATCTGCTGGCTTTCAGCAAGACAGACTTCTACAAGGTCNTTGCAGGATTCTGAGGTTCCAACACAATGCCCCTGGCCAGGGTTCAGGTGTCTCCAGACTTGTGCCTTCAGAGCCTAGAAAGGCCCACACTCTAGTATGTAGTATATCCTCTGCCTTCAAAACCAACATTGTTGGCTTCTGCCCTCTGACCATTTCTGCCCCTGGTCTCTGGACTCTGACCCTCATGCCTCCCACTTCTCAGGACATTATGATCACATCTGGGGCCCCTGATAACTAGGGCCACTCTCACCTCAGGGTCTTCAAGCAGCCACACCCACAAAATTTTCTTTGCTACTTTAGGCTCCATGGGAACACAAAGCAGGCACACAGTAGGGCAGGTCCTATACCCAGGGAGCTGTAGGACACAGATGGTCTGCCNACTGCTGGCTCAAGGGTGGAAGATGCCCTTAGGCAGTGTCCATCGCCTGGACATGTCTAGGTGGGTGCTGGGTTCTGCCAGGTTCTGTGTTTGTCTAGTGGGATGACAGATAGCCTGTAAGTCTGGAGACTGAAGGATATATGACGTGAGACAAAGTGGCTGGAAGGACTATGTCAAGGCTGGGAGACCAAGTAACTCTGGAACATGGAGGTAACCTAACAGAGCTGAGAGCCTACCCCTATTTTCCTGTGTGTCAGCTGTGGCAGAGCAGACATCTGGGAAAAATATCCATCCTCAGCTCTCTCCATGACACCCCCATTCCAAGCAGAAGTCATTCCCAGCACCCCTTGTTGGAATGTGCCTATTACACNTAGAAGGGTGACTGTGACCGGGTACAAAGCCCTAGCTGGGATCAGCTTCCTCCAGCACTGGCAGGTTGCTTTGCTGTCTGATTATCTCCAGGGGCTACTTCCACCCACCTGTAGGCCACTGAGGGCTTTGTGGGACCTCACTTCTGCCTGCCTCCCTTGTACTGGACAAGAGCCTGAGTGCTGTGTTGGCCAGACCTTCCAAGTGCCTGTGTATTTGCTTGGGGCAGCTGGGCTAGAGTTGCCAAGGAGCTGGGGACATAGGCCAAAGTCAAAGTGACTTCTAGGATAGAGAGAGGTGAAGCAGTGCTGGCCCAGGTGGGTGGAGCTAAAGNNGGTGAAGTTCTCTACATGTCTGTCTTTTTCTGCATTTGGACTTTTTCCAGAACAGATTCCACCCACCACACACATTTCTCAATGTTTTTGAGGGTCTTNCTGTGTAGCCCAACCTCACCTGGAACTCCTAACCCATCACCTGACCACAGCTTCTCAGGTGTTGGGATTACAGTTGTAAGCCACACGCTGGACTCAGAACGGATAAATGGTGTTTACTGTTTGATGATGCAAGCCTGGTGACCTGAGTTCAATCTCTGAACACACATAAAAGTAGGAGAGAACTGACTCTACAAAGTTACCCTCCGTGTGACACTACCACCACCCCTGCCACCACCATCATACACACTGTGTGTATGAATATGCATGACCCTCATAGTTGCTGGGTGTCTTTCTCTACCACTGTCTACCTCATTTATCCTGCCCCAAGAGCTGAGATTACAGACATGCACTCTGGNTTTGTTTGGGTGCTGGGATCCGAATTCAGGTCCTCATGCTTGTGTAGCAAACTCTTTGTCCANTGAGCCATCTCTTTAGAACAGATTTCAAGAGGAATAGGTCCCATACTACCAGCTGTGGCCTCAGCCATCCTGGGCACATCTTGGGCATGTATGCACATCCTCTGCCAGACTATGAAGAGTTGCAGCAGGCTTCTGTGAAGTTAAGAGTGAAGGACACAGTGTCAGGATATTGCCCAGGTTTTCTGGCCCAAACTGCTGGAAGGAGGCCAGTACAGNAAAAGCAGGTTGTGGTGTTTTGCTGTGGGGTGGAGATTGAGCTTTGGCCTCTTGACTGTGAGGCATCTCAGGAGACATGGGTGTCTAGAGCAAAAGAATGAATTTGGAGCCTTGCCAAGCACCAAACACAAAATTAATTCAATGGACCAGTGGCTTGGGCATAAGAACCAAGGTTTAAAAATCCTAGGGGGGAAAAAGGACAGAAACTCATGACATTCAACTTGTCAGTGACAGCCAAAGGGAAAGCAGTCAGAATGGACTTCAAGAAAATGTAAAATCTTGTGGGGCCAGTGGTGGTGCACGCCTTTAATTCCAGCACTTGTGAGGCAGGGGCAAGCGAATCTCTGAGTTTGAGGCCAGCCTGAACTACAGAATGAGTACACAGAGAAGAAGGAGGAGAAGGAGAAAGAGAAGAAGGAGGAGGAGGAGAAAGAAAAAAAGGAAGAAAAGAAGGAGGAGGAGGAGGAAGGAAGGAAAGAAGAAAAAAAAGAAGGAGAGAGAGAGAGAGAGAGAGAGAGAGAGAGCGAGAGAGCGAGCAAGCACACACTCACGCACGTACCTAAAACCAAACCAAAACACAAAAACAATACTGCAGAATCTCAGAAGAGCAGGCTAGAGTTGGAGTTTTCTAGACAAGGCAACTGAGGTAGAATAAAGTTAGGCAAGTTATTCAAGGCCACACGACTAATAAGCAGTGCAGCCAGGTTTAGTCCAGGTCTTCCTGCTTCTCCTACTCTCCTTAGCTGCTTCCAGAACCAAGTCTTCCATTTCTAGTGAGATCGGCTACAGCATCAGGGCTCCTGGTGGGCGGTAATGGGACTTCAAGGAAACCATGTGAGGCAGGGCTCAGGTAGAGGGCAACACACAGTTGGGGGTAGCCAGACACCTCTGAGCCCCCTAACATGACAGGAAAGGAAATGGGCACAGGAGAGGGGACAACATTTTTGCTCAACTGAAAAATGGGGAACATGTTGGCCTAAAAGACTGAAGAACACAGTTCCTTTCTCTCTCTGCAGGCCTGTACTCATAACCCATGACCAGTTACTCACTCTCCAATGCATGCACACTCTATACTAAGTAGCAATGTACAGTCTTTAAATGAGACTAAAATCTTAGAAAAAGAAAATGATGTAACCAGGTGAAAAATTAACCTTGTAAAGAATAAGATTAGAAGCCAGGGATGGTGGCACATGCTTGTCACTTGGGAGGCATAGGCAAGAGGATCCGGTGTATGTGGTCATCCTTGGTTATGCAGCAAGTTTGAAGCCAGCCTGGCCTACAGGAGACCTTATCTTAGAAAAACAAAACACAATGTATAGCCCAGCCCAGACCCTGGATTAACTATGAATAGCAAGTGCCACTCTGTCATCTGATACTTGTGTGATCTTGAGCATGTTACTTAATCTCTCTGAATCTCAACTGTTTGGAGTGTAAAAACATGACATCACCTTCTGCTGCCCTGAGGATCAAATGAGGAAAAAGGTGCAAGCATGCTGCATTCTAGAAAGTATTATGTCTTTAAAGTGTCACCATTATCACGCTAATGGAAGCTTGACTAGCAGTCTCTATGACACCATGACCATAAAAACAGCACTAAGGATGATTCTGCCCATAAAGGAGCTTGGAAGCTTGGGTTTTGGGGGAGTCCCTGCTCTGGAGTTTACCCTCTTACTAGTGTTCATAATAATTAAAAGCCTCCTCAGAGTTTTGAGCTTCTGGATTACACACAATTTTAGTCATTTCTCATGATTTATTATTTTTGCTTACTATACCATCAGTCCTAGGGCCCACCGTTTATTTCAGAGTTCTCAGGTTGGCTTTGATTGGTGGGAGGGTGAAAGGGATACACCCAGGCTCAGAGGAGGAACCACACCAAGACCGCATACAAACTCCCTCTACAAGTCGTTATTTGTACTGAGACCGTGTACAAAGGTGAGGTTTCTAAGGCCTGTTATCTGGTGACCTGACCTATGGATAGCCTGGCTGATGATTCCTGATACCAACAGGCCGCCAGCCACGTCCCTCCCAACAGGGGAACAACTCTTACTCTTCTACTCTAACCTACCAAATCTGTGTCCAGTTTACAACACATGCCGAAATGGTCTCCACTCTGCCTGAGGCAGAGAGCTCACTCCTTGGAAGTGGGCATGGTTAGTGAGGACCTATTAGGTTTTACTTCAGATGGCCTCTTCACCAAGCCTCACTGTGTCCTTCTCCCTGAAGACTTTAGGCTCCTGGAAGGCAGGGGCTGCGTCACACTGTTTCATCGTATTTCCCCTGGATTATAGTAGGTCCTCAATAAAGGCGCATACTGGTGAACTAACTACTAGGATGCTGAACACTCATGAGTACATTTGCTTGTCACTAAGGCATTCATTCATTTGCTCCTTCATTTATTCAGCACCGAGAGACTCATACTATGCCAGGCACCATGCCACAGAAAGTGATTTGTAAAGATCAATGCTCCCAGAGAGCCCTGCACCTTGCCTGGGCAAAACAGCAGAGCTGGCCCTGGTGATGTGAGTGTTGGTGACCAAGATCTGAGGACCTGAGAGCAGGAGAACTGGCCCCCACTCCTTGATGCAGGCTGCATTGGGTGAGCTAGCTGAGGCAGTGATGGGGAGGTAGCCTGGGTATTGACCCTGGGGGTAGCTGGCAGTCTGACCAACCCAGCTACCACCTAGGCCTAGAACCAGGGCTATGAGTTGGCCCACCCCAACATCCACCTCATCTATGAACTGTTAGAGCATGTGAAAGGGACAAACCTACAGATCCAAAACAACAGGATCTCTATGGTACAGGAAAACAACAAGATATCCAAAAGGAGCCCCAGTGAGAGCCCATTACCGTGGTGTAGCAGAAACCAAAGGCCTTGAATTGAGTCAATGAACACTTGCAAGTAAAGATAAATGGACTAAAGGGTAAACTGTGTGACTCAATGGGCCACACTACAGCTTCCATGACAAGATTGTTCTTTTTTTGTTTGTTTGTTTGATTGGTTGATTGGTTTTGTTTTGTTTCATTGTTTTGTTTGGTTTTTGGTTTTTCTTTTAAATTTGGTTTTGATTTAGGGGAAAAGTTGCAAGGGTAGAGAGTGGATGTGAGGGGACGGGGAGATAGGTAGGATCAGAATGCATGATGTGAAATCTACAGAGAATCAATAAAAGTTAAAAAAAATCAATGCTCCCAGCAGAAGTTTGCATGGAGGGCAATAGAAGCAAAGGGGCTGGTTAATTCTCAGTTATACTTCTGGCAAATAGCAGAGGCTTTCCAGAGGAAAGGAAATTTCTGCTGGGGTCTTANAGGATGAGCAGGAAGACCCTGGGAAGGGAAAAGGAAGAGTAGAGCGGTTACAACACACATTCATGGTCTCTAGAATTGCCTGGAAGATGGGCCTGTGGGCATGCATGTGGAATTACCTTCATGTTAATGGATGTGGAAAGACCTCTATTTATGGTGGGTGGGACCCTTCCTGAAACGGGGACCCAGGACTCCATAAAATGGAGAAAGTCAGCTAAGCATGAGCATGTGTTCATTCNCTCTCTGCTTCTTGACAGTCTGCAAGGCCCAGCTGCTTCAAGCTCTNCTGCTCTGACTTCATGGTGGACTGGTCCCTTAGCTAGGAGCTGAAATAAACCCTTTCTCCCTTGAGTCGCTTTTGTCATGGTATTTTATCACAGCACCAGGCATAAAAACTAAGACAGCTCTCCAGGAGGTCATTCATATCCCAAAGGCAGGCCACACAGCTGACCCTCCTCAGCCATGGCTCCTTCAAGCTGGAAAGAAGTAACGGATGGAGCATGGAGATGGCACGGTGGCTGTGTCCTAGGGAGGCCAGGCTTTCTTCTTGAGGAGTAAAAGAACACAAGCAAGAAGGGAAAAACAGAAGCTCTTCACGGAAAAGGAAAAGTAAGAGGAATATGTGAATTTTAGATGGTAGGGAGCAACATGGAACCAAGAAACCTCTTCTCGGCTACCAGCTGGCTGTATCCCCTGAAGCTAGTGGAAAATTCCAGTCCAATGGACTACATTCTAGGTATTGGAGGTGTCTCCCAACCATNAGGAAAATCTGTTTGTGGTCCAGCTGCTCATCATTCCCCCAAGTTGCCTATCTGGGCCTAGGCCAAGTTACCCATGAAGGGGGGAGTCAGGAAGTTCAGAGTGTGTATACCCTGAGGATNCATGGCCATGAGTGGGCTTAGCAGCATACTTACTCTACATGTACCAGGGTAAACTCAGACTGTCTCTAGGCCATGGAAAACGTCCAGACTGAGCCTGAGAGCTAGGAATAGCCCCATGAGCCACCCCACAACAGCAAGTCTCAGCTCTTGCAGGGCAGTGCAAGAACCACATTACTAGAGNTTGTTTTCCTAGCCCAGCAGAGCCCCAAACATTGTAATAAGAGTTGTGTTTTCTTTTCCACTCTTCGGGGAAGGGAGCTAACAATAACAGCATGCAACACACATTCTGTATGCATCACTTCACACTGCTTCTCTCTTATGTCAACTCTGCCAGGTAGGTGGTACTATCTGCAACAGGGCTGAAAAACCAAGGTTCAGGTGCCTTCCGGGGTATAACGGACTGAAGTATAAAGTCCAACCCNGCTGACTCCAACCCAGGTTCCCATTCACCACAGCAAACCCTCCCTTCTATCAGCTTCTAGAGAAAAGACAAGAGGAGCCCATCTGGAGTCAGTTTCCAGGAGCCAGCAAGGACCCAAGAAAATAAGTTAACTGCCCACAGTGTTACCAGGAAGGAGACACAGATGCAATCCAGGTAGACCATTCCCTGCCTGATGTATCACCTCCCCACTGTCCAAAGCTTGCCCAGTCCCACCCTCNGCTGGGCCCCCAACTTTTATTTGGTGACAACTGAGGGGACTCTGTAAGACAACTTCAGTAGAAGTAATTCAAAATGCTGTGACAACTGGCATCAGGAGGGGGACCATGCTAGAGTAAGAGCTGGGACAGGGCTCCATGCTTGGGAACTGAACCCACCCCCTGGGGTGGCCTCTCTAAGACTGTGGGCATGTCATATTCTTTCTGGGTCAGTCCCTCAAACCAAAACTTGGTGTCACNGTAGATGCAGCCTCACCCTAACCTTCACATGAAATTAGGTACCTAAGCAATTCTGNGGTTGACCCCTGAATTACTGCATACCTCATCTAAATTACTGCCGGGCCCCCAGCTGCCTCCATTCCATCCATCTTCCTAGTCAGAGGGAATCAAGCTGAAATAGATGCCTGCTAACCGGGCCCCCGTATCTCTCAGAGTAAAGGGCAAGGGGCAAAGGGTAAAGGGTACCTCCTTGGCTCACCTTCAGCGTCTCTCAACTGCCTCCTGTCCTCTTCCCGGACTCTTCCCCAGTCATGTACACATTCCCTTTTTCTGTATTTCATTGAATGAATTGTGCGGTTACTGTGATCATGTACACATGTACACAGTCCATTCCCTCTGCAAAGCCCTGTCGATTCTTTAGAAAATTCAAATGCCAGGTTTTCCAGGCAGCCCTCTCTGATAACTTCAGGATGAGTTAGAGGTCTGCCCTTCAGGCTCGCCAGCCTCCCTAGTGCTTCTCTCTGTCACACTCTTAGCATGATTGATCTATTTTTCTGTCTCCTGCATCAATCTCCTTAGAAAGGAGGAGCGAAGCCCAGTACACAAAAGAGCACAAGGCTTTCTGCAGAAAACACTGGAGAGATAGCCAGGTGTGGTGTGCATATGTGTAAGCCAGCACTTGGGAAGCAGGGGCAGGAGAATCAAGAGTTCGAGGCCAGCCTGAGCTACATAAGATCATGAGTCAAAAGCAAATAAAGAAGTAACGACAACTAACAGTGGATGGGTGTCCTCCCATAAACAGGAGTCTGCACGTGAGTTGAAGGGACTTCCATGAGTCAGCTACCTGCAAAGACCCATCAGTGCATGTGCCTGAGCTCACTCAGGGAGTCAAGCCCTCTGCCTTGACCACAGTCATACTCTCTGCAGTCACGACGAACTTTCCCGACCCTGAACACCAGTTACCACAAACAATCAGTGGGCCCTGGAAGCAATCTTATGGCTCTAGTCTGGGGTGAGGCAGGAGCAGGCAGCCAATGGTCCTTGGGCTCCAAGATCTATAATCNCTGGTGAGGAGATAGAAGGCCATGCTGTGCTGGGTCTGGAGTGTCAGCCAACCTGGGCAATTCTGCAAATCCTGCTTGTTCTGCCCACTCATGACTTAGCTCTTCCTTGTCAATCAGTTTCCTCTTGGGAAATGGGTTTTGTTTCAAGTTTCTCGTGGCTGATTTTGTTTTGTTTTTAATTATGCCCCCTCTACTCCCTGGAAGAGATAAAGTGTTTCTAGTTCATCAAAGGGCATCTTGTGTCAGCCCTCATGTGCAGNAGACAGGAGAAGTGAACTGAGGTGGACACTGGCAATAGGCTGTTTTTCCCCATAAGGTCAGGGTTTGGGGTTGAAGGTGAGGNGAGTGAGCCTGTGAGAACTGAANCCTTCCTATGGATGACAAGGGGACANGATNCCTTCTTCCTAAACATTTCTTTTGCTTTATTCCCCTTACTGACCTTGAGATCAAAGTGGGCAATTTTCTTTGTGTGAAGGTAGTTCACCCCGTCCAGGATCTGCTTAATGAAGCTGGTGGCCTCCTCCTCACTTAAGGACTCCTTCTGGGCCAGGAAATCAAACAGNTCTCCTCCGGACACTCTGGAAGACACCCGTGGGGAGGGCCAGGCCCAGTTAGTTTTGCATGTCATGAGGCCTGGTTGAGGGTGCAGGGCCTACACCCACCTCTCAGATTCTCTGGAAAACAGAATCCCCCTTGCCCTGCCTGGAGCTAACCTTGGTCTAACCAGCACCAAATATTGGCTTTGCTTCTGTATTCTTTCTGTTGAACCTCAGAGTCAAGAATCACTATTAGCATGTTCCCAGAAAGACCTCCGCTAGTGCTCTAGGCCCAGGTCCCTCATTACTCTGGATATTACCCTTTCCCTGTAAAGAGCAGGCTGTGCCCTNCCCTGAACTACATTTTGGATAGAGCAGCAGTTCATCCTCTGTCCCTCCATTTTGGGTGTCATTACTAAGGTAGAATGACATGGCATCTAGCTAGTTAGTTGGTGAGGGTGGAGCATGCATGCCATGGCATGCAGGCAGAAGTCAGGGGACAACTTGCTAGAGGCAGTCCTCTACTTCCAATCCTGTTTGTTCCAGGGATTGAACTTGTGCTGTCAGGCTTGGCAGCAAGTGCCTTTACCAGAGGAACCATCTTCCCAGCCCCTGACTTGCTATCTTGTTTGTCCATATGAACAAATACCCTCTGCCCAGAAGGCAGAGAGTGACGAGTGAATTATCTGTGTTAATAAAAGTTATCTCTTGAGAATTCATTGTACCCACTAGACCAATGAATGACACACTCCCTCACCCAAGATTTAAGAAAGGAGAAACCANAGACTACAGCATGGCACACCATCCCATCATTGTCATGGACCCCTCCAATGTGCCTTTGCCCTGTAGATCACCAAGTAACAAATTCTAACTTTCCTGGAGTCAAGTAAGCATGACTTCCCCTGCTCTTGGTACTGCCACTTGGAAGCTATCCAGACCCAGTGTTTGATCTCTGGGAGTATTCTGTGTTTGTACTGACCCTTTACACATCATTCTGGATGTGTGTATGTTTGTGTACACGTGCATGTAGGANCAAGAGGTTGATGTCAAGTGTCTGTCTCAATTGCTCTCTACCTTATATTTTAGGACAAGGTCTCTCTCTGGTTCAGTGAGAGCTCATGGATTCAGCTAGACTTGATGCCAGCAAGCTCTTCCCATCCTTCTTCCAGTGCAGAGATTAGAGATGCGGAGCTTTTATGTGGGAGCTTCGGATTTGAACCCAGGTCTTCACGATTATGTAGCAAGCACAATATCCACTGAGCCATGCCAATAGTCCTGGCATAGCTCTGCATTGTCTTTTAAAATCCTACAGTTTAGCCAGGCTTGGTGGTATACACCTTTAATCCCAGAACTTAGGAGATGGAGGCAGGCAGACCTCTGTGTGTTCCAAGACAGCCAGAGCTACATAGAAGAATCCTATATATCATGTTTTCTTTNCTTAGCTCTTCTGTAACTTATAAATGTTGTGTGAAGTGTGGTGTGTGTAATAATTAAAATTACACACAAAGAGTCTCAAGCACTTGAGGGACAAAAGCAGGAGGACTGTCACAAACTTGAGGCCAGCCCAGTCTATAGAGCCACTTCCAGTCTAGCCAGGGATACAGAGTAAGACTCTAACTCAAAAAGGACAAAAACAAAATGAAGCAAAAGTACATTGGGATGAAATAAAGCACTTGCATTTGCTGAGGTTGTAACTGGTAGGTTTGGGCTAGCAGTCACTCAGGCTTCTTTCTGTCTCTACCCTCACAGCTGCCATAAAAGAAACAACAGGTGCCCTGCCACGGCTGTCTGTGAGCCTACAATCCTCACTTTCCCAAGAGAAGCTTTATAAGCACTCTCAGCAATCAGGGGCTTCAGGCAGCACAACCCATATGACAGACACACATAGTAACTAAAGGACCAAATCTTTCCCCTTTCCCTACCACCCGGAATCAGAGACAGCCTGGTTGCAAGCATGTGCTATNGGCTACTTGTCAACTACATAGTATGGGATCACTCTGTCCCCTCTGGAACCTACAAAAGAGATCACTTAGCTCTTATGGGCCTAAACTCTCTTCAAAACCCTTGGCATGTCCACCTATCTACCTATGGCGATAATAATTCTTCCAATAAATCTCTTACCCAAAAGGACAATCTGCCCCAGTGTTTCCCTCAGTACTGGGAAATTTTGTTTCCTAGTGTATTTGTGAGTGGTATATCCANGTTCTTTAAGAGGTTGGTTGGCTCTCATACTGACTCTTGCCCCTTGACTACAGGATATCCAGATACCTGTGTTTCCCATGAACCCAGGAACCTTTCAGTTATCCAGGAAGACCACTATCTAAGAAGCAAGTTCTCCCCACACAAGTCTCCTGGTGCCTTGATCTTGAATTCCCAGCCTTGA
>LZPO01027369.1:349281-361193 GCA_001675575.1 Neotoma lepida
GCACAGTGGCTGTGCCTTAATCTACTGCTGTCTCTGCCAGCAATTGCAACTCCGAAGTTAAGGCCTGCTTCTCCAGCAGCAACCTGACCACTCAGGCCGCAGCCTGATGAGAATTCTGCTCCTGCATGCACTGGCTCTGTCGCTGCTACTAAAAGTAGCTTTAACTAAATCTCTATCGTTCTAATTTTGAATAAAACTCGAGATTCAAAGGCTGGGATGAAAACCTGCCAACCCGGAGAGGCTGAGTAGCAACTAGCTAATCTTTTCTCCTTCCTGGTGGATCCACGGAAGACCCCTGCTTCTGCTTCGCCAAACCAGAAAAGGCTGCGCCACTCCAAATCCCGCCCTTCTACTTCCTGTGTCTCTCTATCTCTCCCGGAGGCCCTCTGAGGCTCTATGATTACTTTCTGTCACCTAGTTGCTAACGAAGCCTCCTGACCCAAGGTTAATTTTATTCAGCTAACNCAAATGCAAACCCGGGGTTCACAGTGTGATCAAATATCCNTCGACAAATTTTGTTCATGTGCCAGTGTCTATGGAAGGTCGAACTTGTGAGTGATGAGGTTGGATATCGTGCTGTTTAAGTGGTCTGGTTCCTCTTGACACAGTGAAATGTAAAAGAAGAGGATAATTTTTAAAATGTAGTATGTCTTTCTCTCTCTGTGTGTGTGTGTGTGTGTGTGTGTGTGCCTGCAACTTGCAGGAGGTGGTTCCTCCTCCCACCATATAGCACCCTTACTCACTGAGCTATCTCACTGGCCCAAAGAGCAGATTTTAAAAATAGAATTATTAGTTAAAATAAATAAGGAAAACAAAAGTTTGAAGTTTTTTCCAGCCTATTCCTACTGGGAAGAAAAAAAATGAGAAAAATCTGTGGAGGAGAGAACGCAGGTGTGCCTGAGGATTGCTTGATAAGGAGATTTACATGGATCACCGATCCCAAGGGAGGCCAGGTGTTAGTCATCAAGACAATGAGGGAGATTAGTCAGCTGTATAAAGGGCCTATTGTCCAAGACAATGAGATAATGATTTCAAGTCATCTTAGACTTCACGTAGGGAAAGAGCTCCACTCCCATCAATTCAGGGCCTGGAGGACAGAACCCAATCAAGGGAAGAGCCCCACCACTGCCCAGCCCTAGTTCATGTGGAGGCCTTTGCTTCCTTAACACCAAGCTCATCAGTCACACCAGGTGTGGCTCCCACTGGCTCCTGAAGGGGTTGCTCTGTGCCAAGCAAAGGTGGGGGGTGGGGGTGGCTACTTCCACCTGGATTTCAAAGGATGCCTCAGAGTTTGGTGGCCCCAGGAAAGAGAACTGTGGTGTTGGTAGAGGCCAATGCAGACAGCACTCATACAAGAATACCCAGCAGGCCCTGGGAATGGGGTAAGCCCATAGGTGTGTGAACCGTTCTAGACTGGAAGAGCCACAGTCAGGCAACTCCAACCTGTGAGGGCTATGGTGTGGGCTGCTCCCAGCAAAGACAAGGGCAGGGTTGCCCAAAACTGTTATGCAGGATCTGTGGGTGCCCTAGTGGGCCTGAAAGACAAAATAGTATGCCAAAATTATTCTAAAGCTTCGAGGTCTTACTGACTNAAGACCTGTCACTCATTTTTTTCTTTCCTAATTTGCTCCTTTGGGATAGAAAGATCTATGCTATGCCTAGCACACACTGAATTTTAAAACCACAATGCTTGTGTGATGCTCCCATTTCAACTAAAGCGTAATTTGTCTCAGAACAAATCACCTTAAATCCCACCCATAACTGACTTAGATGTGCTCTCCCAAGACATTGGCTTTTGTTTGTTTGTTTTGTTTTTTTTAAGACAGGGTNTTGCTTTGTAGCTCTGGCTGGCCTGGAACTCACTCTGTAGAACAGGCTGGCCTCGAACTCACAAAGATCTACCTGCCTCTGCCTCATGAGTGCTGAGATTAAAGGTGTGCGCCACCATGCCTGACGTACCATCAGGGTTTAAATTTTAATGCTGAAATCAGTTAAGATTTTTCGAGCCTCTTAGGATAGTATAGATATATTTTAAGTGAGAGGATGACATTAATTTGGGGGTAAGGGGGATGAACGTCACAGCCTGAATAGACTGAGACAGATGACAAAGAGAAATAAATGCTAGCCCTGCCTGGCTGTGACCTGGAAACTCATTTTCCTGCTCTAGGCAAGCCTTGGTGGTTTTTATCACCTGAAAAAGAGCAGATTGGGCAAGATGGCCCCTAGAGCTTCCTGTCTTTGATTTTATGGAATGTGCCTTCTTCATGGGCTCAAGATAATCTAGACATGGTCCTTAACTTATACATAATACTTCATAAAATAATATGTAACTACAGAACTCGCCCTTTCCAACGTTTTCCACACCTCCATAATAGTGCACACGAATATCCTGGCCTGCGTACAAGTACCTCTATTTGTTGAAGCCATCTCACTAGCCCTCTCTATCTAGTCTGCTCAACAGTATGTGGCTGATGGAGATACTGTTCTGTATGCTGTGAATATGTGTTGCTCTGATTNATTGATAAATAAAATGCTGATTGGCCAGTAGCCAGGCAGGAAGTATAGGCGGGATAAACAAACAAGGAGAATTCTGGGAAGAGGAAGGCTGAGTCAGGAGACACCAGCCACCGTGGAAGGAGCAACATGCCTGTAGACCGGTAAAGCCACAAAATACGTGGCAAAACATAGATTAATAGAAATGGGCTGAATTTAAGTATAAGAGCTAGTCAGTAATATGCCTGAGCTAATGGCCAAGCAGTTGTAATTAATATAAGCTTTTGAGTTATTAATTTATAAGTGGCTGTGGGACTGCTGGGTGGGCTGGACCACGTGGGGCCTGGCGGGACCCAGACAAAACATTCACCTACATGTGGCCACTAAACATGTGTGGCTACTGAGCACTTGAAATATGGCTTGTGTGACTAAGGAACTGAATTTTTTATCCAATTTAATTTTAATGCAAAAACTGATGCAGAATAAAATTTCTTCACTAAGCACAAGTTCACTGTTTAAATAGAACTGCTGTTCATTTAACCAGTGCATTACCTACAAGCGCATCTGTGCTCTACATGTCAAATCCACATCAGCTTATGTAGACTTAGAATTAAAATATATACATATATATAATACTCAGTAACTTCACACTGGCTACATAATAAAGTCAGTATGTGTTGGGGTCAATAAAATTATTATTAAATTTAGTTCACCTATTAATTTTTATTTATTTAATGTGGCTACTAGAAAAATTAGAATTACATGTGGTCAATATTCAAATTCTATTGGACTGAATTAAAAAGAGAAAGCGAGCTGACATTCACCATTCTCTGATTTGTGACTGTGGCTGCAATGTGACCAGCGTGCCTTTCCTGCCATGATGGACTAAGCCCTCAAAATATGNGCCAAAGTAAACCCATCCTCCCTCGGGTTGCTTTTATTGGGGTATTTTTATCACAGAAACAGGACTAGTGTTTAAGTTTGGAGGAAGGGGACACACGTACTTATGGAGCAAACCTGCTGTCCATACTGCAGGACCTCTCTGCTCAGGGTGAGCTGGGTGTGGTCTTCAGGGGCTGACTGGATGTTGGGGAGGAGTCTAGCACAGCATTTTCTGTGTCTCATGTTGACATCATCCAGCATCCTGTCCCCACTCTGACTTGGGGCAGGCACTGGAACCTCACAGTTGCTGCAGGGGTCACTTTGAGTCTGTTCCCCAGGCTAGGGTGGAGGCCCAGTCCTTCCACAACCTTAACCTTGGGATGAGCAGTGTGCAAGCTCCAGGACATCAGCTTTTCTTCTTGAATCAAGAATGAGAAAAGATGTCTCCTGGATACCTCAGGCTGGGAGAACTCCTGACACAAGGCTGGATCAGTGCTGGGAGGCCCTTGATAAGTCCTTGAAGTAGGTACAGTGTCACTGCAGGGGTATGGTGCTGGAGAAGGTCTCAAAAAAGTTGATTTAAAGTTCACCATTCCTACAATATGCCTTCCTGAATATTCTCTCACTTGACCCTCACATCTACCTGGAGGAATGCAGATCACTTCTCTATCCCCATTGGTCATATGAAGAAACTGAGGGCCAAAGAGAGCAGGTGACTCACCCGGGGTCACACAGCTAATAAGTAACAAAACTTGAAGTCAGATCACCTGAGTTCAGGTCCACCATGTGCCCCTTTCACCTTGCTCTCTCCACATCATAAAGCCCAAGTTACTCGGGAAATGAGGACACATCAAAGTCACTACAAACCTGGCAACATAATTTTTGCCTAAAAGCCTCTCAGGTCTAAGGCTTTTGTCCTGGGTCATTTCCCATCTCCTTCCAAGCTGCTTCCTCTTCTTTCTCTTTTCCCTCTTCTTCCTCTTCCTCCTCCTCCTCCTCTTCTTCTTAGACAGGGGCTGGCCTCAAACTCCCAGAGATCTGCCTGTCTCTGCCTCCCAAGTGCTGGGATTAAAGGCCCGTGCCACCACCACCCAGCTCCTTCCAAGCTTCTTTCAGCTCACACCCCAAATCAAATATCTCCAGCTTTAATATGTAAAGCAAAGGCTAAGAGTCTGGCTGCTCTCTTCTGTAATAGTGTTCTCAGAGTCAACTCCTTCTCCCTTGCAGGTTGGTACACCTGGTGAAATGCTTTCCAGAGTTCTTCTGATAACATGTGTATTGTAGGACAGGCCCATAGGGTGGAGGAAATTGGTTCAGACCAGTTACCAAGACATGCATATAACATACTTCCTTATGAGACAACCTGAAGTCTGCCTGAGGGCCTAGCAACAGGCTCTGTCGGAGTTCTTGGTTGCTGTCAGAGTTCCTAATCATGCAGAGTCTTCCTGAGAGCCTAGCAACAGGCACTGTCAGAGCTCCTAATTGCTGTCAGAGTTCCTNATCCTGCAGAGTCTGCCTGAGGGCCTAGCAACAGGCACTGTCAGAGTTCCTGATGCTGTCAGAGTTCTTGGTCATGCCCAGCTAATGAGGGACGACCACGAAATGCCACCAGATTAGGACACAGACTGGGTGATGGGAGAAGGGTATATAAGGCCTTCCCCATTATTGAATAAACAAGTTTGTTGTTTGCCTTCAACTGACTTCCGATGTCTGTGCTGTTGATGCTGCACCTTCTCACCCCCTCCCGCAAGGGAGTCATTAGGATCCAGCAACAATGTATAAATGACCTGCACAGGCAATGAGGAAAAATAATGTTGCCACAGTTGCTGGGCCTAGGAAACTAGGAAGCATCAGCACTACCCAGGAGCACTTGGCCAGGGTATCACTTGCTGCCATCCTGGAGTCCTGGAGCTGCAAAGGAGCATTCTCCAGATATGACATGAGTTCAGCTACCGAGATTTTGAATGTAGTCTTAGTGCTATACAGAAGTCAACTTAAACAGACAAGANAATCCTTCCTAATCCTCCCTTCAACTGCCATGACCAGAAGCAGGTGCTTCTATGGCCACAGATGGGATAAAGACCGCTGAAAGGAACAGGAGTCAGGGCTTGGCATGTCTTCTAGTACTGCCCTCTTTAGCAGACATTAAAGGAAGCACCAGACCAGACAACAGCTGCTAAAGAGGGCACTGNGAACAGTGACCATTAAAACTTCAAGTGAGGGGCTGGGGAAATGACTCAATGGGTAAGAGCGATTGTTCTGCAAACATGAGGACCTGAGTTCAAATCCTCAGCACCCAAGTAAAAAGCTGGGCATAGTCATGCACACCTGTAACCCTAGTACCATGGGAGGCAGGAACAGGAGGTTCAGTGGGGTCTGCTGGCTGCCAGGCCAACTCCAGTTTCAGGGAGAGACCCTGTTTCAAGGAAATAAGGCAGAGAATGGTATTGCAGGACACTGGATATTCTCCTCTGGCCTTCACACACAGAGGCACATGCACACACATGTGTACATATACTGAACACATACATGTGCACACACACATTTATAAACCCATACATCTGTCAACCCAGCACTTAATAGGCTGAGCCAGGTTGTTATGAGGTCTAGACCAACCTGAACTACATTAGTGAGATGCTGTGTGAGAAAAACACTAACAAATAAACAAGTAAATCCTGAAAATGAACAAGAGGACAATAACCCTTATGACCAACCACTGGGCAAACCTACTGCCCAGTGAGGACTCAAATGCCAAAAACTTCTGATCAGCCCAACCAGAGTCACCAAGTCTAAGCAAAAACCTTCAGAATTCCTCCTCTGTGTAGGGANTGATATTACCCATGGTGCACCTGCACTCACCAGATGACTGTGCGTATAAATACTGGNTGATCNTGAGCTCTGGTTGGGAGAACTGGAGACAAGGCAGAAGCATCTTATACCCCAAACGCTGGGGTTCCACAAACAGNGGAAGACCATTTTTCCCAGCAGTTAAAGAAACACCAATTAAAATTATAAGATACTGATTTATAACTATAAAGATGAATAAAGAAAGAGGTGTTTTTTAAACAAATGACCAGCAGCCACCAAGGCTGAAGNCAAATAGAAACATTGCCCAGTCCCTGCATCCTTTGGAAATGAAGTCACCAAGAGCCTGTACCTGCCCACCTTTAACTTAATCCTCCACTCCTTGAGATTCAGCTGAAATAACTAATTCAAAAGAAAAGGAGAAAACATGGAGAAGAAAGATTTTGCCAGTAAAATTTGGAATGGGTAACAGCTGGAAAATTATAAGCAAATGTCCAGCAATAGAGAAACACTGCTGTGTNATTTAATGAAANATGATATAGTTATTAAAATGGAAAAAAAGGGCTATATATGGAATTCTGTTAGTTGGAGAGAAAAAGTAGAACAGGAAATTGTAAAATTATATACAAAGCAATAGAGATTGGGAGAAATCACAGAGAAACACAAGTAGCTGTGTTTGGATGGGAGAATTATAAATCTCTTTCCTTGCAGTTCCTGTGGGGTTTGGGGTGGGGGGAGCGGTAATAAATAGCCATTTAAAGAAGTGACTCTNGCCTTCCCAGGAAGATNGGCTTGTCACTATCTGCTGGGAATCAGGATGCTAACTAGTGACCTTTAGCCTTAGTGCATACCATGTGGAGTGTACATGTGACTGACCATCCCTGGGGAAGGAGAGGAAGGTCTTCATCANGCTCCTGTCTGAGTCAGGGAAGCACAGACAANAACTAGTTCATTTTACAAGGGGGTCCATGGGTGAAACACAGAGGACACTGGGCCCTAGAGAAGGGGAGAGCATGGGCAATTCTATACAGTTAAACACTGAGCTTGAGAATGCAAGAATCAAATGCGAGAGGATGCAAATTCCCTTCTGCTAGATAAATTTCCATCTTGCCAGCAGGCAGGTAAGTCTCAGATTAGAGCAATCTCAAATGTCAGGTGGTCCACTTAACCTCAGGGGGCANGTTAAGGAGACTTCCTGGNTCACAGGTGACTTGCGCACAGTCACAAAANCAAGAATGTCTGGGGCAGACACCCCACTCCTCTGCTGATTGACAGATGTGTACTACANGCTTATGAGGCTCAGAATACTCTTATCATGGAGTCTTGCTGATTAGCTGGATAAGGTTATTGTCACTTGTGCCATAGCCTGACTCAGACTCTACTACCCACCAGGCTCCACTTGCTCATTCCATGGGGACTCATTCAGGAGGACATCAGAGTGGCCAACCAAGCTGGAGTCTTAGTGTTACCTAACTTAATTCCACCAACCACTGTGAAGTCCTTCCCAGCAAGGCCATCACAAGGCTGTACCACCTCATGTGCATGGCTATCTGCACAAGCCGTTTAGATGGCAGGCTCAGCCTTGCCACTGCCCAGCTATAGGATGTTGACTTCTTGGTGCTCTGATCTGTAAAATGGGTATACTAAGAGTCTCGGTGGTTGTATCACTATGAGGGTGAAATAAGGTAAACAGAGTGAATATAAAATNACCTTTCTGATTTAGTCAGACTCACTAAAGCCAGGACTGAGCAAGACCAAACACAAGACACCTTGCGAACGCAGGGCTGAAGCTGGGCTCTTTTAACAGTCGCTATTGACCAGGCAGGTGGTTTAGTGGGTAAAAAATAGCTACCACTGTGATAACACAAGTATTGAACACAGTGCCAGTATNGTGGATTTTTCCCAGGGAAGGGCTAGTGAAGGTTTTGGAAGAGTTGAAAGGATGTTCATTCTTCCTCTCTTTAAGGCAGACCCCTCTCTGACAGCTTCTGTTACCCAAGCTACCCTCTGCTCTTACCCACCCTCATTAATGCTCCTCTGGCCAAGAAATAAGCCAGAATCACTGGTTTCTTTGATCTCCAAGATCCAATTAAAGTAAGAGGCCAACCCTCGCTACCCTTGCCATTTGGCAAGCTCACTCCTCCTTTGGCCCCAGAGGGAAACTGCCTACCACTAACTGCATCTTCTCTGGGCTGAGCTTTGGTCTGGTTACCCTGTGGCCTGTGGCCAGGGCTTCCACCACCTTAACCTATCTCTGCTGCCACCCTACTTCCCCCCATCATGGGTCCTGGTGCCTCACTCACAGCTCGAGGATGAGCACCACGTCGGTGCGGTTCTCATAGACGTCGTGCAGCGTGATGATGTTGGGGTGCAGCACCTGCCGCAGGATGCTCACCTCCCGCTCGATTTCCTCCCGGCACACGCCCCGACGGCTGGCCCGGCTCTGCCTCTTCTTGATGAACTTGGCTGCATACTCCAGCCCTGTGCTCTTCTCTCGGCACTTCTTCACGATGGCAAATTGGCCGCTGTGGGGACACNGACCAACACAATTAAGGTGTAGCCACTGGAGAAGTGACCCTCACAGCCAGCTACCAAGACAATCACCAGGTTATTCTACCAAGACAGAAAGGCATGTTACTGGCCGGTGGCCCTGCCTGGCTGACGTGCAGTGACTGAGATAGGGCAGGAACTGGGATTCCCTTCTATTACTAGGAGACCCTGCTATTTTACTAGGAAGGGATGTTAAAGTTATTGCTGGTATACAAAGGTGAACACCAAGACCCTGGAAAGTACTGACTTGGTTAGGATGACACAGCCTTGTCCCTGCAAAGCCTCAGCTAGAGCCCAAGTCTAAACTACCAGCTAAAGTCACAATGTCCATAAACAGGTGGGGTTGGTAAGAATGCTAACTGGGATGGGGTTAGGGTAAAGGCCACTTGGCAAGGTTAGTCATCATCATAGTGTGAACAGGGAGTTGTAAAATTTGGAAACTGGGGCATAAGGAGAGGTCAAGTGACTCACAACAGAATTAATGACAAAGCCAGACATCAAAGTCAGCCGCCCACAAAGCTTCTCAGATAGTCTCAGGAGACGTGACCCTGCTCAGATTCCTTGAGACAGAGACCATGAAATGGTGCCCATGCCAGAGANCCAAGCAGCCCTGAGCCAGCTTCCCTGAGTGCTCTGAAGGCAAGCCATGCTTCTTCGTCTCAATTCAGGACCTGAGCTGGGACAGATCTAAATCCCTGGTGATTGCTAGTGTCCCCTCCTTACCCTCTGAGNTCCTTCCTCTCACCTTCCACATTGCCCTATGTTCCTCCACCACCCCTCAAGTACCCACTGCTTCGGTAACTCAGAAATGTTTATTATTCTGATTAATGGCTTAATCTGCTGGATCCAGAGCCCAGATGTNCTTTCTTAGTGCATCTGGGGTAAAAGTTAGAGTTGTGAGAAACTAACTGGGTATTTGTCCCAACCTCAGAAAATGGCACTGCATCTAGAGTATTCTATTGTTGGAATAATCATTAAAGAGATGGTCTTCTAAATAAACTGGTAGGCACAAATAAAGTGAAGCTGGGCAAGTAAGCAGACAGCCAACAGCTAAACAGCCTCCTACGACAAGCACTTGAGAGATGTCATCAAACGCAAATTCATTCATCTCTCCACCTTNGCCCTTCACTCAACACTGAACACGTGCCCTGTGCTGGCTGGTAAATAACAGGGAACAAAGGCAGAGACAGCAGGTGCAGAGGGAGCCCTGAGGGAGAGGAGGTCCGTAGGAGCTAGGCTTGGGGCCAAATTTACATTACACCGTCCACTAACTCTAACATCTCAGCTGTCCAGGCTCCAAGGATTGGCTCTGAGCTATCCAGAAACAAGGGTCTGATGCAGGTGGAGGAAGGCCAGAGTGAGCATATTCAATGTGATTTCTAACACAGATGGCCCTTGGAGCCACTCTGGGTCTTGGGGACATAAGGCCCCTGAGTGGGTGCCAGCAAACACTTAACAAAGCTTTGGGTCAGCACCAGGGCAGCAGATTTCTCTCTTTCTGGTACCTGCTGACACGCCTGGCATTTCAGAGTTCCTGTGACTATCCCCCCATAATCCTGAGTGACTTGATTGATGGAGAAAGTGAAACTCATGGGTTTTCAGTTGTATGCATGCTGGTGGTGGTACAGGGTTAGGTTTGACACCCCAACCCCCCAGTTCCCAGCTTCAAGATGCACTATGTCATGACCTGGGAAGGCACAGACATGATGTTGTAAAGTGGACCCATAGGTTTCAGGTCACCTTGATGTATAGGAAGAGAATTGAGCCGTCTTTCTGTTACATGACTGAAAAATTCCTCAAGCTCTCAAAAAGCAAGCGAGTGTTTGCTTTTGGCTCTTACTTTCTCCAGGATAAGAGTGAGAATGAGGAGTGGGGCAGACCTAATCTTCCTCCCTCCAAAGGGAGGTACTCCAAGAGTAACTAGGATGGAGCCAAATACCAGGCATCTTGAGGCCTTTCTTCTCTCAGAAAAGGCCCTCGGCTCAGGCTTTGGGGGTAGCCAGGAGAGCCACAGCCTCAGGCTGCCTTCGCCTGGCCTTTGGCTATTTCAGGAAGAGTAGAGAAAACTTTCCACAAGGCCCATGATGCAAGGGGTGGGGTGTAGGCAAGGGACAGGTCTCAAGGTTAGGCAGACCTGCTTCAGGGCCTTCTTTATGCACTTGTGTGGGCCAGGTCACTACCTGCTCTGAGCATCCGTTTCCTGACCTGTGAAATGGGAGTCATGATTCACTGTTAGGCCATTGTAAAAGGCAAAAGATTTGTATGATCTGAAGAGAAACCAGAGTTAGGCCATTGTAAAGGAAACATTTGTACGGTTGGCTCGTTGTCAGTAGTAACAGCTGGCATAGATGAGGGATGAATAAGAGATACCTAGGACTGGAAGTCACTGCTTCAAATGGTCTGGAATGTGTGGCCAAGGGATAATTTTAAAAGTGCCCTTTCCCCTGATTCCAGCGCACACCCAGATGTGTGAATACTTCAACTCTAAGTAATTAATTGACTCTTTCAGTTCCAGAGCAGTAGATCTCAACCCTGGCAGCATTCTAGAACCCTCTTGGGAATTTTAAAATGAAGGAGATCTAGATTTCAAGACCAGAGACTCCGAGTTAGCTCTGGACTGCATCCTGGAGATGAAGATATTTAACTTTTTGTCTCATTCAGGTTTTGTTTTGTTTTTATATACAGTCTCACTATGAAGTTCAGGCAGACCTTAAACTCATGATCTCCCTGCCCTCCCCTTCCCAGTGCTGGGATTATAGACATGCACCCCTGNGCCCAGCCCCTTGGTGACTTTCTTAGNCAGCTCTCCTTTGCAGGTAAAGAACCCCACTAGGGTCACTGTTATCACTGGCTGGCCTTCTTGGTGTCACATTCCCTGGGAGGTCTTCTTTAATCTAACCGTACTATTTAAGGAGTTGGAGAATCAGATGGGAAAAGTACCATCAGGTTCTGCTTGAGGGGGTGGTGGATATAACTTCTGGGATAGTAAGCTACAAATTAAGACCGACAGTGACAATGGTTTCCAGCAGCCCCCATGAAAGGCTTGCTTCTACCGCCTTTGTTGGCATCAGCAAAATCAAAGTGTTGTAGAAGAGGTTAACAGCCTCTTCATGTCTTCTGGCTTTATGCAAACCTTGGTCAATATGTTGATAAACTGTGTGTGTGTGTGTGTGTGTGTGTGT
>LZPO01027369.1:375659-407532 GCA_001675575.1 Neotoma lepida
AAACAAAATAGGTCAAAGCAAAGACACATTGGTTGAAAGGGAAAAACACAAAGCAGTCACTTGCCACATGTGCATATCCATGCATCCATACACATACACATGCATATGCACAGAATAGCCCCTAAGACTCCACCACCGGACTGTATGAAAACCACAGTACTATAGTGAGTTGCCCTTATGTCANAGCCTCCTGTTTTCAGTAGAGGCCTACAATAGAGGGGAACGAATCTCTTCCCCCAGTCTCAAAGAGACACACCTGCTGTGGGTAGACATGAGCACTGGCCCCAAAGCTCTCTCTACACCTGGATTTCTGGGGTATCATCATCTACAAAATGAGACTTTTATAGGTTCTCTAAGGTGTAGGCTCTGACTAGGGGGACCAAGGGAGAGAAGGGTCATGTGTTAAAGCTCATAAAACCACAAATAATAGTTGGGTTAGTAGTCATGTATCCATTAATATTAATTAACTGCATTAGGTTCCACCAATTGGTAGAACTCAGGTAAGCTAGGGNACTAAAGGAATTTGTAGCGGGATATGAGGGTGTCCCACTGTGTAAATGGGCTGACCTGGAACTTGCTATATCNACCAGGCTGCCTTTATCTTCCAAGGGCTGAAATTAAAGGNATGCACTGTGAGAGCCAAAGTTACATTTTCAGTTTTAGTTACTATGCCTAAGAGAGCAATGAAACAAAAATGCCTCTGATCTGCAAGCCCCTTGCCNGAGGACAGATAGTTCCTGACATGCTGGAGGCTATTGATTATGGGAGGTAACAAGCCGCATGTTTTCACTCCCCTAAACAAGTTTGTTTGATCCCATCTGCATTGGATATGCTTGATCACATGTGGGCGGGAGGTTCAGGAAAAAAATACGTCAGGATGTACGCTTGCCCCTNACTGGACGTAGGCTGAGGTAGGCAGGAATGGATGTTTGCCCTGATTGGACCTGATGGGAAATACTTAAGCTGCTGCCATTTTTTGGAAGCCCACAGATGGACCTGGCCAGAACCCTTCCACCTGGCCAGTATTTAATTAAAGCTTGCTTCAAATTTGGCTTTAAATTGTGGTAGTGGTCTTCTTCTTGACCGGTGGGGTTAACAGCACCACCCACGCCTGGCATGTTAAAGGAAACTTTTATGTGGGAGAAAGGAGGAATAATGGTGGGAGAGAATATGGTGCAGGGGAAGAAGAAAGGCTCCCCAGCGGAAGCCTCCCGAGTGATGGGAACATGGGTGCTTTGTGTCTTTCTTTGCTGTAGCCTTTTTTATATATCCCACTTTAGGCTCCAAGTTCTGGGATGGTGGGCATGTATCATCACGCCTAGCTTTTTATATTATTATTTAGACAGAGTCTCACTATAGCTCAGGAGAGGTTCAAATTCATAGCAATCATCCATGTTCCATGTGGGTCTTTGGGTACAAGAGGGCAGCATGTGGGTATACAGAAACCAGCAAGCTGGGCATAAATGAAGACAAAACATTTCAAAAGAATGTAGCAAGAAGAGGCTGAGATCGCATATCTGAACTCTCTTCCAAAGTTGTAAGTCAGGCTGGAGACATAGCTCAGAGGTTAAGAGCACTGGCTGNTCTTCCAGAGGACCTNGGTTCAATTCCCAGCACCCACATGTCAGCTCAAGATTGTAACTCCAGTTTCAGGGGATTCGACACCCTCACATAGACATACATGCAGGCAAAACACCAATGCACACTAAAAAATACATTAAGTAAATAAATTTTTAAAAATGTTTTTTTAAAAAACAAGTTGTAGGACTGGAAGGATAGCTCAGCTGTTAAAGGCTAGGCTCACAACCAAAAATATAAGCGTTTGGTTCCTAGCACCCATGGCTGTCCCTCCAGCTACCAAAACAAAAAAAAACAAAAAACAAAAAAACAAACAAACAAACAAAAGACAAAAAAACAAGTTATAAGTCAACACGCTTCACTTCCACCCCCTGAAAACAACAAACAGAAAGCACCCAAACCCCCAAACCGTCCACTCTGCCCTGGATTCTGCCGCCCTGCACGAACAGATACTGATAGGAGGAACTGACCTGTTTTGTTATCTCTAGACCACTGAGCAGCTATGGGGAAATAAATAGAGCATGCCCCTCAGGAGGACAGTTACCATATTGATGGTGTAATCTCCTTTCTTCCTCCTCCCAACCCCAAATGAGGCTCAAACACTCACAATGTATATCTTCACCATCCAAAATTCAGAGCAAACNCTCAGGCTGGGAAGATATCAGCCTCTACCCTCCAGATGTAGATGGACCTTTCTGAAAACCACATGTTATGGCTCAGATAGCTCAGTACAGTATGTAGCTGGCCCTGCAGTTCCTCTCCTCACCCATCGCTACACTTTGGCATCCTGAGAACACTGCTTTCCTTGGATGAGTAGCACAGTGTTCACCTGGGATCTGCTTAGAAAGGCACAGCCTGAGACCTCGCCCAGCCCTGCTGAATTAGATTCTGTGCAGACCTGTAGGGTTTGCATGCACATTAAACCACGAGAGGAAATTTTAACAAACAGCGAGGCCTGAACCCACTGCCTAGTAGAAATCTGGGTACCCTAATCTCCTCCTCCTAATTCACTCCTAATCCCCTCCAGTTTGGACCTTCTTGCTGAAAATCCATTTTCCTGTCTTGGTAAAGCCAGTATCATGAGCAAACTAATGACTACATAGCTGTTGAATGACTCCTGTGACTAAGGAAGCCTTNGACAGTAACCATCATCTGGACAATTGGCTTCACCGGCGCTCTCTCCCTGCCCACTCACACAGTCCTGGAAGGCTGCTGAGGACCGAACTGCTGAGTCCTGGTCCAGAGGAGGTGCCAAGATTATGGGCCTTAGAGTATCATGNTCAGCCCCACCATGGTCATNTCAAGTCACAGAATGAAAATAGCACAGCTCAACCGGGGTTAGCTGGTGTTTACAGGAAAGGACAGGAAGTGCTTAAACGTTTTCTAGCAGCAAAGTTCATCAGGAACGCCTTGATTGGGCTTTCTTGGAAATAGGAGTCGGCTCCCGTGCTCACTCAGTTAACAGTGTCTTTCTGGTATGTGTGCTTGGACTAAATGCTTTTGAAGGTAGCAGGTCCTGAGAGACCTGCTGTGTCTCCTCCATCATCCTGTCTTCCCTAACATTTACCACAGCAATTCACATGCTGTAATCAGTAAATATTTTAAAATTAATGAACAGATAGATGGGCAATGAGAAAGGTGATCAGAACATATCCTAAGCTCCCAGCCTCAGTTTCCTCTTTTGTAAAATGAGGGTAATGCCCTGCCTATGTGAGTCTGATGTGAGGTCAACATGATGGTGAAAGGGATCATCTTTTGTAAACAATAGAAATCACAACATAAAACGGCAGACATAGACTTGTGGCTAACTGAGAGAGGGCCAGCAAGATGGCTCAGTGGTACAGAAGCTTGCTGCCAAGCCTGATGACTTGAGTTCAATTTCCAGGACCCAAATGGTGTAAGAAGAGAACAGATTCCAACAAACTGTCCTCTGACNTCTACATGTGACAAACCTCTGTCCCTCAAATACATCCATGCCTGTCATTTCATCTCTAAAAGTGTCATTCCTGCTGGACATGATGACATACACCTTTAGTCCCAGCACTCAGGAGGCAGGTTCAAGCCCAGCCTGGTCTACATAGTGATTTTCAGGCCAGGCTGGGCTATATAGTAAGACCCTGTCTCAAAAAAAATAAATATAGTTAGTAAATAAGTTAAGTAAGTGAGTGTCATTTCTTCTGGGTGTGGTGCATACTTGTACTCCCGTCATTAGAAGGTAGAAGCAGGAAGATCAAGAATAGAAGGTCATTCTCAGCTTCATGAGTTTGAGGCTAGACTGGGCTTAATGAGACCCTGCCTCAAAAATAATGAAAAAAAATCTGTTTCACAGAGAATTAACCAATGGATGAAACGGGGGCAGAGAGAGAATTGTAGGTGGAGGTGAGTCACAAGTGAGTCCTTCTTTCACTTCCCCCATCAAGAATTANTAAGAATGGGATCAGGAGGCTGATCAGGGAAGGGCAGACATGATAAGAAGTGAGGCAGAACTACCCCCAGAAGAGAGATTTCCAGGTGAGAAGGTAAAGGACCCCTTTTCCCAGGCTCTGCTCTTTTACTCCTAAAGGCCAACTCAGGTCCTGGACTCTGTCTCTCTCCAGCTACTGAGCAAAGCCAGCAACACTCCAAAGGGTGTGAAATTAATCTCCATCCACAGGAAGGTTTAGTAGCAATGTGCTCCAACACAGCCACTGTGAAGCCTTGNCAGAGACCTTTGGAGACTATAAGATAAGGTCCTATAAAGTATTTGGTGCTTCCAGATTGCCGAGATGTACCTGCTTCTTTGCTGATAGAGAGGAGTTCAAAACCTGGATTTAGCCAGCTGAGAAAGCAAGANCCAATCAGCCATCCTCTCCAGGCCTGAGCTTCTTCTATTATAAAGTTGATGATTGCTTGGAGAGGTGGCTCAGTCAGTGAAGTGCGTATGCGTGAGGACCTGAGTTTGGATCCCTAGCACTCATGTAAGGAGCAGGCACAACAGTGTGTGCCTGTAATCCCAAACTGGAGAAGCAGAGACAGAAAGACAGATGGGGTTCGATGGCCATTCAATCCAGCAGAATCAGGAAGTTCCAGGTTCAATGAGAGACCTCATCTCAAAAAATAAGATAGTAACAGAGAAAGACATCCGATGGGTGGACAGATGGCTCGGCGGTTAAGAGTCCTTGCTGCTCTTCAGAGGGCTCAAGTTCTGTTCCCAGCACCATGTTAAGAGGCTTGCAACCACCTGCAACACCAGCTCCAAGAGATGCAACACCCTCTCTGGCCTCCAAGGGCACCAGAAAACACGCACAGTCATACACAGACATAATCACATATACATAAATAAAATATAAATGACACCCCACATTGACATTCTTTGGCCTCCATATGAATGTACACACACACACACACACACACACACACACACACACACAAATACACACACACGAAACTAGACTTCATTCATAGTCTTCTTTAAACTTCTCAATTGGGGAGGGCTAACATTTAAACAAAAGAACAGAATAAGGGATAAGAAAGCCAGTTGACCCACTTCCTGTCCCCTCTATTTGTGTGGTAATTTAGGAGATCCTAGGTTCTAANAAACATGGCTTGAAAATCAATTTCTCTACCCTTTGGGGTTCCATGATTGGTGCTGGCAGCTGCTAAAGAATGTTGGAGTGGGCCAGGCAGGGTGGCACCTGCCTGTGATCTCAGCACTTGGGAGGAGTGGGGATCTGTGTGAATTCAAGGTCAGNCTGGTTTACACAGCAAGTTATAGNCCAGCCAAGGCTATATAGTAAGACTCTGTCTGAAAAAACAAACAAAATGTCAGAATGAATTAGAGACAAAGTAACAAAGTGACTTTTATTGGCAAGTCAAGGGACCAAATTTAGAGTTGGGGTATTCACAAGGTTGCTTATGGTTGCCTATAGAGAATGCATGCCTCAAATAAGGCAGTTTGCTGAACTGTGCCTTGGTTTCCCCATCTTATAAATGATATCACAGAATCCTTTTTTAGAGAAGAATCTCAGATATAGANACGAAGCTCAATTTCCTATCATTTGAAGGACTTTTTTTTCTAAAGACTATGGCAAAGGAAAACAGTAACCTTCCAGTGGGCCGACACCACCTTAACCAACCAATCCAGGCCAACATCACCAGAGACAGACCACCCTGTCACATCAGCCCTGATCTAAAGGGCTGAGAAGGGCCCTTCCCTCTGTGTGTCATTCTCCAAAACCTATAACCTCAGTGTAATACCAAGAAAATNGTCAGACAAACTGTGGGCATCCCACAAAACACCTGACCAGTCATTCTCCAACTCCAAAAGCTCATGAGAAACCAAAAANCACAGAGAAAGAGCCTGACAGTAAAGGGGACCAAGGAGACAATTAAATGTAATGTAGTGTCCTGGATGAATTTTCACGAGTAAAAACAGGATGCAAAAGGGAAAATTAGTAAAATCTATACAAACTCCGGAGCCTAAGAAAGCCTGAGAGAGTTTTTGGTGTTTGTTTGTTTTTAAGACGCACTTTCATTTTTGTTTAGTTTTGCGTATATATATGCCAAGTATGTGCTGGTGCCCTTGGAGGCTGGAAGAGGACATTGGATCCCCTGAAGCTAGAGTTACAGGCCATTTTGAGCCACCCAACGCAAGTGCTGGGAACTGAACTTGAGTCCTCTGGAAGAACAGAAAGGACTCTTAACCACTGAGCCCTCTCTCCAGCCCCCCACAAATGGATTCTTCATTTTGACAATTTTTTTTTAATAAACTACAAGGTCTCACTCTGTAGTACTTAATCTGCCTCGAATTTTTACTGCTTCAGCCTCCTAAGTGAAGGGATTAGTGGTGTGAGCCACCTTCCTTGGCTAGNTGTGACAAACATACCAGAACTATGTAAGATATTATCATTAAGGGAAGTTGAGTGACAGTTCTAGGCCAGCCTGGGCTACAAGACTTGTCTCAAACAAAACAAAGCAAGCAAAGCAAAACAAAACAAAATCCTTCTAGTTAGAAATAGTTTTTTGGTTTAGTTTAGTTTGGTTTGGCTTAACATGATTACATTTTTGAGACAAAGTCTTGCCATGAGCCTAANCTGGCCTTGGACTTTCAATCCACCTGCCCCAAATGCTAGGATTACAGTTATGTGCCACTGAACCTTGATAAAAAACAGATTTTCTTTAAAGTTTTCTTTTTTTTTTTTAATTTTGAGACAAGATCTCTCTATGTATCCCTGGATGTCCTGGAACTCACTCTGTAGACCAGGCTGACCTTGACTCAGAGAATCCCCCTGCCTCTACCTCCTCAGTGCTGGGAATAAAGGTGTGCAAAAACCATACCAAATTTTTATTTTATGTGTATGTGGTTTTTTTTCTATATGTATGCATGTGCTCTGCATGTGTCTGGCACCCATAGAGGCCAGAAAGTGTCAGATCCCCTGAAACTGGAGTTACAGATGGTTATGAGTGTCCATGTGAGTCTGGGAATCAAACCTAGGTCCTCTGAAAGAGGAGCCAGGGCTCTTAACCACTGAGCCTTTTCTCCAGCCCTACAGATTTTTTTTTTAAATTGCACAGTCATCAACTCATAACTATCTTNTTTCATCTAAATTCCTAGGTTCTCCTCACCCATTTCATTAATTTGAAGCAAATCTGAGATATTGGGATTTTTTTAGACAGGATTTCATATGCCAGGCTGGCCTTGAACTCAACATTTATTTTTTAATCTGTTTTTTTTTATTACTGTGTGTATTTATATGTGACTGGGGCAGAGCACACAGGCTCCAGAGTGAGTGTGGAGGCCAGAGGACAACTTTGGCCAGCTCTCTCCTTCCATTTCTGCATGGGTTCCAGGAATTGAACTCAGGTTGTGAGATTTAGACAGCAAGTGTTTTAATCCCTGAAGCCATCTCGTGTTCCTGATCTTGAACTTCTGATCGTCCTGAACCCACTCTCCTCCCCAGTGCTGGGACTGNAGCCANGTGACGCCATAACTGATTTATGCTGGGGATGGAACCCAGGACTTTGTGCACGCTGAGCCAGCGCTCTACTAACTGAGCCGCATCCCCAGGCCCCAGACACAATATTATTTCATCTATAAACATTTCAAAATATACTTCTGAAAGATAAGGATTCCTTTAAAAAAAGATCTTTAGCCATAGAACTTATGTTTTCAAAGGTGATCAATAATTCTTTCACATCATCAATATGCAGGTGNTGTTNATACTTCTCTGATCATGTCAAAATAGGATTTATTACAGTTTCCATTGCTATGCCAAGATCCAGAGAAGGTCCTGCTCTGCATTTGCTGAAAGCCTCTTAAGCCTCCTCTTAGTCCCTAGGTTCTTCTTTCTCCTTCCTACCCCTCCGTAGCCCTTCCCCTCCCTCCCTTCTCTCTCTTTTCCTTATACTTCATTTGTTTAAAAAAAAAAAACAGAATTTTGAACTGTATAGTTTTTAGTCTGGATTTTGTTGATCACTTTTCCATAGTGTGTCTGCATGCTCTTCTCCCTCCATATATTTCAGATTCAGGTTTGATGGACAAACTTCATAGGTGGCATCACGTGTATCAGTTGGGAGACGTATAATGTCACTGTCTCTCTGATACTAGCATCCAGGTCTAGACTCATTAATTCAAAGGGAGTGGGTGATCTTAAAACATCATTGTGCTGGTCAAGGATTTGCCAAATGATATCCTTGCAAGGACAGGACAGTTCTGCTTCAAGAAGAGCATTCTGAGAGTTTAGGCTCTCAGTGGGGTTCAGACTTCCAAAGATGCATTCCCCCTTTGCAATAGGTGAAGGTGGGGGTCTCTGCTAGGCCTCTTCAGACTCTGATGGATGGCTAAGTGGGGGTCTTTCATCACAACATCTACCCGTTGGGCCCTTTGAATTGGAGATGGGCTTTCCGAAAAGGCTCTGGGAAACACACACAAACACACTNNGCACGTGCAGACTGGCANNCAGAGCCCAGGACACAGTCCAAGGGTCTAGTAACTCTGAAAGACACACCCTCCCTTTCAGCAGCCAGAATGTGTTCTTTGACCTCAGATCTTGNCTTCAGTGCCAAAAGCAATGTGTGCCTGTATTTCTTCCCTTTAAAACATTAACTTCTCCAACTGCCAGAGCCCCTCTGAGGTGAGAATTTTCAGGAGCTTTCAAAGCATTCTTACACAATCCTCCTAGCACTCAAGTGAGGAAGGTGGCTAGGAGAGAAGCCCTACTTCCCAGATAAGGAAACTGACCCCAAAGCTGCATCACTCTGGCTTCAGGACTGCCCTTAGGAGGATGAGAGCATNTTTGTGACAGGGCAGAGGCATGCTGCCACATAGCCTGGTACCNATCCCATGAAGGCCTTCTGCTATGTGGTCTCAGGAAAGCCAAGAGGCTCTCCTCAGGAGGGATGCACAGTCCGTTCACGGCAAACCTTCTTACCCAGATTTTCAGGCTCCATGTGTAAAGCCATGTGGTTCAGTCAGGGAAGTAAACAGACACACACACACACACACACCAAAAAAAAACCAGAGTAGGAACTTACCCTTCCTTGACCTAAATCCCACATGCCAGCCCAGGAATGCCATGTGTATTCAGGAAATGAGTGCAGGTGCTGGAGAAGGTGTGGGAAGGGCTGCCTAGAGCAACCCAGAAGGTAAGCGGGTGGCCATGTGACCTTCCAAGACAGTCTGCCCAGAGTCCCTCCTGCCTGAGGCCAACAGCAAACACGGGGAGACAGATAGTCAGGTTGGAGATGGGAAGGGAAAAACTAAGACACTCTCTTGCCCACAGAGGAAGGGAAATGAATTGGTGGCNTTTGATCCAGGAGAGGAACCAGTTCCCACAATAAAACTCTGAGGCAGCNGGACATGGTGGTATACACCTTTAATCCCAATATGATCTCTGTGAGTTTGCGACCATCCTGGTCTACATAGCCTATTCTAGACCAGCCAGAGATACATGCTGAGCACCTCCCCACAAAAAACAAACAAACAAACAAACCCCTCTGAGGCACAGGCAGAACCAGCCTGAGGGCATGGCTCTCCCTGTGCCTGCTCTAACACCCTGTCACACCTGAGGCTTTAAGTACCAGCATGTACTCTAATGCACACAGTTCCCCCAGGCCAACTTGACTTGGGTCACAACAGCNGCACCTGCCACTGCACTGTGTACCCATGCCAGGTCTGCCACATGTAAATTTTGTCAGTTTATCGAAAGATAGGCAGGGGGCTNGAGAGATGGCTCATCTGTTAAAAGCACTTGCTGTTCTTCCAGAGGACTGAAGTTTGATTCCCAGCACCCATATTAGGCAGCTTANAACCACCTGNAACTCCAGCTCCAANAGATCTAACTCCCTCTTCTGGCATCCATGGGTACCTGCACACAGGCCTGCAGACACTCATACACATACACATAAATATAACTTTTTCAAGTCAGGAACCAAAAGAATCAGCATTGGGCCTTTGGGCCTCCAAACAGACCAGTCAGGAACCAGAAGCCAAAGTGGCCTTTCCCTCCTCATATCATGTCCTGGTCTTATGGTGTATAACAGCTCTTGGCAACTGTTACAATTTAAATGAGCTTTCTCCAAAGACTCATGTGTTGACATCCTGTGTGGTAGATCCAGTCACTAAGAGGTGACTGGATCATGNTGGCTCTGACCTAATCAATGCATCCATCCATTGACAGATTCATAATTTGGTGGCATTACTGAAGGTGATAGAAACTTTAGGAAATAAGGCCTTGCTGCAAGAAATAGGCCCTGAGGACTGAATCTTGTTCCAGCCCTCCCTCTCCTTCTGGCTGCCAATGAGCAGCTCCTCTGCCACATGCCCCTGGCACCATGATGTCATGCCCAAATCTTTCCCCTTCAGGTTGTTTCTCTCAGGCATTTGTCTCAGCCATGAAGAGCTAACATTTGTCTCCCGCTAAAGAAGACAGTCTCAGTATCTCCATTAAGATCCTCAAAGAGGGGCTGGAGAGATAGCTTAGTGGTGAAGAGGACTGGCTGCTCTTCCAGAGGACCTGGATTCAATTCCCAGAACTCACATGGCAGCTCACAACTGTCTGTAACTCCAGTTCCAAAGGATCCAACAACCTCACACAGACATACATGCTGGCTAAACATCAATTCATGTGAAATGAGAGAGAGAGAGAGAGAAAGAGAGAGAGAGAGAGAGAGCGCCCCAATAGAAGCAACTAATTCCTGCAGATTCATTTCATGTCCACAGAGTGCGGCAGAGCCAACCAATAATTGTTGTCTGTGATTCCTCCAAGACACAGAGCTTAGCAAGCCACAGAAATAAAGGGAAGTTTTCATCATCACCCTCAAACCAGAGCGGGGGAAACTGAGGTCAGGTCTAAGTGAAGAACTTGCCACTTGCCCAGGCATTGGCAGATCCAGGACCAAGGAGCCTTCTGTCAGGTAGCCCAGTTCACACTTTCTTTTTCACCTGGCCTCATGTTTCATGTAACTCTTACTTGGTGCCTACATGGGGAAGGGCTGGCAGCTACAACAGGAGAAGGCCAAGTNCACATTACATCATTGAAGCAGGTAGCCAAGAAGGAAGTCAAGACTATTCTTCCCTCCCACCCACAGGTAGCCCAGTTCCAGGAAACCAAATGAATGGAGAGAGGCCCAAACCTCACTCAGAAAAACCTACCAACTACATGGGCAGGGACAGCTACAAGGCAGTGGGCCCCTCTTACTTCATCATGCTCAGCACCACCCGGACCTTTGCTTGTTTCCACCAGACGACTGGAATGTAGATATTGCACAGCTTCTATCTCTAAGTTTGCATAGTCAGTGTTAATGGCATTGTACAGGCCAAAAANCCAAGGCTTAGAGAATTATGGTGACCAAGACAGTCTGTCACATCTGAAATTAAAATCAGGTTATCTAAGTGCAGNGTTCTTTGGGAATTTAGCNAATGGAGAGCATTCAGCAGCAGGACCCAGTCCCATAGAAATAAGCCAGGCATCCTCTAGCAAGAACCACCTATGACAACTAGATGGTCTGGATGCAATGGATAATTATATGGACATTCAAATGACGGACACCAGGAAGGACATATTTGTGCTGGTGAGACAGCTCAAGGGCTAAAGGCTAAAGGCTTGCTACTAAGCCTGATGACCTCAGTTTGACCCCTAGGACCTGGCATGAGGATTGACTCCTACAAGTTGTCCTCAGACACCCACATGTGCCAGCGTGTGCACGCACCTACCCACCCATCCCCCACACACACACAAATAAATGTAATTAATTTTTTAAGAGGGATATGTTAGGGCTAGAGAGCTGGCTTAGTGAATAAGCGTACTTGTTGCTCTTAAGGAGGACCTGCGTTTGATTCCCAGCACCCACGTGGCATCTCACAATCATTGGTAACTCCAGTTCCAGGGGATCTGATGTCCCTCTTCCAACCTCCAATGTCACCAAGCACATAGGTGGTACATGTACATACCAGCAGGCAAAACACACACACACACAAAAACTAAAATAAATTTAAAGGGGACATGTTTATAAAACAATAATAATCATTTGCAAATGATATGTATGATTTGATTCAATTTTTAAAAATATACTTGGATATAACAAAACAAAAATAAACCCACAGAATGCAGGAGCAAAAGAATGTGAGGGTGATGAAGAATACAATGAAACTTTTGTATTTCATTTTAAAATTTCCTGTTCTGTCAATCACNGATCAGGGAGGGGCTTATGGGCCCCACCCCTCCCTGCTCAACTATTGGCTACTAATGGATTCTGGGGGAGGGACAGTCATTGCCTTCAGTTGTGTACCAAACACGGAGCCCACCAGACTCCAATGGGCAGTGCAAAACCTGTGGTCACAGAGATGGCCCTGGTTAAAATCAATGAGTCACAAAACAAAAAGACAGGCCATGTGGGAAAGGAATTCATAGGGAGATGGAGATAACAAGTGTAGAACAAACTTAGTAAAAAAAGACAAGAAATAAAATAAAATGACGTTTCCTGTGTCGTTTCAACAGTGAGCAAATGAGAAANGGAACAGTTACACAGTCACATTCCCTAACAAACATGGCCACTATCNAGTCAACGTGAACCGGAGGACAGGACACTGGGCTACAGAGTCACCAAGGGCCTTACCATGGCCACCCCACTTCCAGTCTGTCAACCTCTTCTTTNCCTGCAGGAAGTTGGGCAGCATTTTGTAGTCTCCACTGATCTGTCTTTGATATGAGGTTCTCCTTCTATGTCTATCTCTCGTGGACACCACAAAGTTCTCTGGTGACATACAGCATTCCTCCCCTCACTTGACTTTGAGCACCTTGGACAGAGCCCATAAATATCCCTCCTTGTACTGGCACCTAACAGTATTTGATATACAGTAGGTTTGTAATGTGCATTTTCTTTTTTTAAGTTTAGTGTGTGTGTGTGTGTGTGTGTGCGCGCGCGCGCGCACGCAGGTGCCTATAGAGTCCAGAAGAGGGCATAGAACACCCTGGAACTGGAGTTATAAGCTGCCTGATATAGGTCCTGGGAACTCAAGTTGGGTCCCCTGCAAAAGCAGTAAGTGCTCTTAACCACTGAGCCATCTCTCTAGTGTTNTAGTCTCCTGATGTGTGTTGTTTTCAGAATGGAACTATGCTAGATTCTCTTTGTCTCCTTCTTGAGCATTACTCATAAACCAATGCACTTGGCATAACCTCCTAGCCCAGCATTCCTGTCCCCCACCCACACCCCAGCCCACTCCCACATTCCCCAGCCCACTTTCCTAGAGCACTGACATCATCACGTCTTCTCTACTCAATGCTATGCTCCCCTTCCCATCAAGCCTGAGCTCCTTGGCTGGGCCCCANCCACCTTTCATCACCTGGCTCCAATTCACTTGCCCAATTGCACTCTGACTTCCCACTAGGCACAGTATGGCATACTCATTTCCACCTCAGGGCTTCTGCTAGTCCTGATTGCCTACCCTGGGAGAGCTTCTACTTATCCAAGTCCTCCTCCTGCTTCAAGTTTCAACTCCTCCTGCAAGCCTTTCTGACCATGCCAACTCCCAGGGATCGTCACCTCTGAATGCAACAGCTCCTACAATTGAGGACACCTAATCATCTTTTCATGTCCTTTCTTTCTTGTGTGCTTTGCTGAATATCTGTCCCTCACCCCCAAGCTGGATTAATCTGCTTAAGGGAAGGGCAATGTCTAACACTTCATTAGTGATTTACCACGCCTGCTATAAGAGGCACAGTGAAAAGCTCCAGACTTAGTAACAGTTAGAACTGAAAACTATTTGAAACAGTNATGGTGAGAAATGGCAAAAATTAGGGATGGAGAAATGGCTCAATGGTTAAGAATGTATACTGCTCTGGCAGAGGACCTGACTTCCCAGCACCCATGTCAGGTGGCTCAAAATTGCCTGTAACACCAGCTCCAGAGGATCTGACATGCTCTTCTGACCTCCAAGGGCACCAGCATTCATGTGTAAACACACACACACACACACATACACACACGAGAGTGCATGCACATACACGCACACATGCACACTTAAAAATAAATCTTAGAAAGAGATGGTAAGGGGACTGGAGGGATGGCTCAGCATTTAAGAGCACTGGCTGCTCTTCTGAAGGACCCAGGTTCAATTCCCAGCACCCACATGGCAGCTAACAACTGTCTGTAACTCCAGTTCCAGGGGATCTGACACCCTCACATAGACATACATGCAGGCAAAACACCAATGCACAGAAAAAGAAATTTAAAAAAGAGAGAGAGAGCGATAGCAAAAATGTCTTCTCAAGGTCAGATGCAGCTGGCACAGCTGGGGCATAGGTAGCAAGGTTTGGAAAAGGGCACAGAACTTCAAGCTTATGTCACTGGAACCTGAAATGAGTTCTCCCTAGCACCAGATGGTAGAAATCAGTGCCTCTTAAAGTGTGGCTCCAAACCAGTGCAGCATTTGTTAGAAACAAAAAGTATTGATCTATTAAATCAGAAACTTAGGGTGGTTCTTGTATCCGCTCAAGTTTGAGAAAGACTCAACAGGANTCTCTTAGCACAGTGGGAGAAGGGGTGTCTTCAACTCCATGGACTGCCTGTGGGTGGGATTTCTAAAGCACACCTTTCTGCTTACCACGATTCCTAATGCTAAGGAAACAGTTACAAGTTACTGATGACCCAGTGCTTTGGCAATTTTCCTAATGACGGTTTTCAGAAACATGAGTGTGGTGATATTTTATTTGTGCTCTAATAAATAAAGCTTGCCTGGAGATCAGAGGAAAAAGCCAGCTATTATATTATACAGAAGTCAGGCAACAGTAGCATACGCCTTTAATCCTATCACTTGGGAGGCAGGGATCTGTCTGGATCTCTGTGAGTTCAAGGCCACACTAGGGAACAGAGCCAGGCATGGTGACACACGCCTTTAATCCCAGCACCAACCATATAGGTNTGGAGGTCTGTACAGACAGACAGGAAGTGACAGAGCTGGGCAGGAAGAGGAAGTAACATAGCTGGGCTGACAGAGCCAATGAGAGAACAGAACAGAAAGGCACATAGGNGTGAGTAGACAGGAAGAAGTTCTCTGTTTGGAAGCTGCGGAGTTGGTGAGGTGAGGTTAGCTGTGGCTTTCCCTATTTCCCTGATCTCTCAGGTTTTCACCCCTATATCTGGCTCCGTGTTTTTTATTTAATAAGACCACTTAACAATTCATCTACACATGAGGAAACTAAATCTTTGAGACATGAGCAGAGACTTTCTTGGTCCTTTCAGTGTGGTATGCTCCTGTTTGTCTCAGTCCTGAATGACTGTCCTCACTCACCGGCCCCAAAAGAACACTCTGGGCAGGGAAGCAGCTCTTGATTTCAGAGTTTACACTTTAATTGCTGAGTCCTCACAGAGAGTTTTAATCTCCAATTTGTCTGTCTACATCCACTTGTGAAAACACCGGGCCAGTCTGCTGACATCTCATCATTCCTCNGGACCTGCCCCGGGGCCACAGACTGGTAGGATGGGTTGCATGCAGAGTGACAGCCCAGCTTCCCATTAGCTTACTGGTAAACTGTTGATACATGTCCTGACCACATCAGAAAAGGATTCAGAGAGAGGCTGGCAGTCCCTGGGGAGAATCTGTGGGGTACAGCATCCTCATATGGAGGTGAACAACTCACACTATAGTTTCTTGGTCTTGGGATACAAAAGCTTGGAGCTACCTGACAGAGGGTCCCGCTTGTAGCAGGCACTGACTCTACACCCTCTAGATGAGCCAGTAGGCGGAGTAAGGTAACAGATACCACCATGTATAAACACATTCTCAGGATAAATGGGGCAGATGGCCGTGGAGAAAACACAGGCAGAGGACTGGCTTTAATTGGGGCTTGCACTCCCAGATGCTTAACTTCAGACAAGTCACCTACCCTGCCTCGCCCCCCGCCCCACAAGTTAGCAAAGATGACCTTCTAAACTGGGCATGACAGCACGTGCCAGTAATCCCAGCAGCTGGGAGGACCCTGAGTTTGAGGCCTGCCTGGGCTACCCAGCAAGATCCTGTTGCAAAAAAGCAAAGCAAAGCAAAACAAAAAGGTAAAACATAAACAGTGGAGTGTTTAGGAGAAAAACAATTCTACAGCCCTACAGACACTCAAGTTGATACTATTGATGGAAACACTCTGCCCAAGGCAGCAGCAATCAGCCACCAAGTGTCTACTGCACGCTTGAAATGGAGATGGCGTGAACGAAGAACTAACCCGACTTTCAATTATTTTAATCATTCTACTATTAATTTTAAATCTCTATGAGCAGTCTCNGCTACCACACTGCACAGCAGAATTCTAAATGAATTCATGGGATATTAATAAAAAGTCCTGGGACTCTCCATCCACACAGCAAGTGACAAAGACAAAACGAACTGCTCTTCCCATTTGAAGGTGCTTTCATCTACATGGCAGAAATTTTGAGGGCTCTGAATTAGTCCCAGGAAAGAGATTTGTTTGTTTGTTTGTTTTTGGAGGCAGGGTTTCTCTGTGTAGCCCTGGCTGTCCTGGAGCTCACTCGGTAGCCCAGGCTGGCCTCGAACTCAGAGATCCACCTGCCTCTGCCTCCCGAGGGCTGGGATTAAAGGTGTGTGCCACCACCCAACAAGAGCCCTTTTTGTTGGGTGCTCAGCCTAGCTTTTTCATCAATGTGAGGAACTAGGGGTCTGTCCTCTCCAGCCACAATGACCTTGACCTCTTAGTGATGCAGTTCCTCCTGTAAACTGCAAACCGGCCACTCTGACTTCCTCACAGAGCTCCGAGGACAAACTGTGAAGCTGTACTAGAAGGAAACACACAACACTGTGGGAGCCATCGCCCAACACCTCTGTACAATGCCCGTTAAGCACTGGAGGGTTGGGGAGAGGATTATCATACTGTGGCTGGGGCCAACAGAAAGGGAGATTAATCCAAACATCCACTGATTAATCATCCATTCAGTTAAATATTCTCGGCTGACAATTTCACTTTCCAAATGCGGACAAGTACACTGATAAAAAGGGTGGCACAGTGGCGTTTGTCTTGTTTACTAGTGAATCCTCACCATCTAGAACCATATGTGGTGGATATTAGATGAGGTACATGACATATGAAGATGCTCATTTCTGTAACAACCTAAAAGTCTGTCAACAGATGCCCTACACAGCTGTTAAAAAAAATGTGATATACACATATGTATACACAAATGCATACTGATCTTGAAAAGTGTATTAAAAAGTCAAAGCTTGGCATAGTGGCGGCGCATGCCTTTAATCCCTGCACTTGGAAGGCAGAGTCAGGTGGATCTCTGTGAGTTTGAGGCCAGCCTGGTCTACAGAGTGAGTTCCAGGACAGCCAGAACTAAACAGTGAGACCCTGTCTCAGACAGACAGACAGACAGACAGACAGACAGACAGACAGACAGACAGACAGACAGACAGACAGATAGATAGATAGATAGATAGATAGATAGATAGATAGATAGATAGATGCAGGTAAGAGCCCTTGATACTCTTGCAGAGGACCCAGGTTCAGTTCCTAGCACCCACATAGTGGTCACAACCATATGTAACTCCAGTTCCAGGAGGTCTGACATCCTCTTCCAGCCTCCATGGGTACCAGGTACACACATGGTACTCATACATGCATACAGGCAAACACTTACACACATAAAATAAAAATAAATCAATTTTTTTAAAGACAGGGTCTCACTATGGAGCCCTACTAATAGCCTTGAACTTACTACATACTCAAATCCACCTGCCTCTGCCTCCCANGTATTGAGATCAAAAGTATGTGTCATCATGCCTGGCCAATGAACAAACATTTAAAAAAAAATGAAATTGTGAAACAGTATTCTGAAACCATTTGTGTACAGTCTGCTCCCATCTGTGTTTTTTAAATACAGAATATGCATATGTATGGTTACATAAGCATGGATTTGTGATAGGCTATTGAAGAAGCCGTGATACTTCTGAGGAAGATACTAGAAAGGTCCAGGAGGACAACGAGATGAAACTTTTAAATGCACTATTGTTTCATTACCTAGTTTCCAACTATAAAAGTTAAGCATAGACAAGCATGGCAGTTCCTGCCTCACAATTCCTGTACTCAGAAAGCTGAAGCAAGAGGATCAGTATGAGTTTGACACCAGTCTGGGCTACAGAATGAGACCCTGTCTTGAAAAAGGGAGTTAAACATGATCATGTTAAAAATTCTCGGCCAAGCAGTGGTGGTGCATGCCTTTAATACCAGCACTCTGAAGACAGAGGCAGGTGAATCTCTGTGAGTTNGAGGCCAGCCTAGTCTATAGAGCTAGTTCCAGGACAGCCAGAGTTACACAGAGAAACCCTGTCTTGAAAAAATAAAACAAACAAAAAAATCCTCTCTGTAACATTGCATAATAANAAATATATTTATAGAGGAAATGATGAGAAAAATAGACTCTAACTGGAAAAAATGGATATAAAGTCTGTCTTCAGTATGATCGTAATACCTGATAAAAGACTGTACAGAAACAACTGGAGATGGGGACATGGCTCAGCAGCTAAGGTGCCTGCAGATCAAGCATGAGGACCTTGGCTCAGATCCCCAGCAGCCACATAANAAACCAGGTATGATGGCCCCTTCTATAACTCCAGCACTGGGAGGCAAAGACCAGAGGGTCTCAGGGGCGCACTAGTCAGCCAGTCTGGCTAATTGGTAAGCTCCAGGTCCAATGAGAGACCCTGTCTCAAAAACTTAGATAAGAAAGCAACAGAGGAAGGTACTCCAATGTCAACCTCTTGCCTCTGCACATGCACACATAAGCATAAACATCTCTGTACATGTGAACACATTCAGATCACACCTATGTGCTCACATGCATACACACAGAGAGAGAAAGAGAGGGTGAAAGAGAGAACTAGGACTGCCCCTGTCAGTTCCCCCATAAGGAGGCTGAGATCCCTACCACACCTGGCCCCCAGACAATCCACAAGGTGGCAACCAAGTCATTAAGAGCCGATTCATTCTGCAGCCAGAGTGCAGCAGCTGTCACAACAACATTTCAAACGTCCTCTAAAGTGACAGGCTCCAACTCTCTCTTCCTGCTGGGATTGGGGGTGCGGGTGGGGACCCTGCCAATCCCTTTACAGCAAGCCTAAGACTTGGCCCTTTGTCACTGAGGTTTAAGGCTGGGAGGCTGAGGGAGCTGGAAGGCAGTAAGTGAATCTGGGTAAGAGCCCAAGAACTAACCACTTAAACTACACGAGGCGCCTTTAAGATTTAGTAATCGGGCAGAAAAGTGAAACCAGACGAAAGGCTTCCAAGCAACTGAGATGTTTCTGATTACACTCCTTGCCACCCTATGGAAGCAAAAGCCACAGGAAAACAGGAGGGCTAAATCTAAGTAACAGTCAGATGCCTCAAAATAAGAAGGCAGGGGCTGAGGAGATGCTGGTGGGTAAACTGCTTGTCGTACAAGCATAATGACCTGGTTTGGATCCACAGGACCCATATAAAAGCCAGCCATGGCGCCGCTCATCTGCAACAATAGCATGGGGGTTGGGGAGATGCAGACAGGAAGATGCCAGGAGCTCTGGCCAGCCAATCTAGCCAAACCTGCAAGCTGTAGGTTCAGTAAAGCACCTTGTCTCAAAAACAAAAAAGAAGGGGCTGGAGAGATGGCTCAGTGGTTAACAGAACTTACTGCTTTTGTTGGGGACCTGGGTTGGGTTCCCAGCACCCACATGGTAGCTCACAACTGTCTGTAACACCACTTCCAGTGGATCTTATGCCTCTTCTGGCCTCTACAGGCACGTGGTGCACATGTACATGCAAGCAAAACATCCATACATATAATATAAAAACAAATAGCTGGGTAGTGGTGGCTCACACCTTTAATCCCAGCACTCAGGAAGCAGAGGCAGATGGATCTCTGTGAGTCTGAGGCCAGCCTGGTCTACAGAGTGAGTACCAGGATATCAAAGGCTATTACACAGAGACACCTTGACTCAAAAACCAAATAAAATAAAGACAGATAAATCTTCTTAAAACTAAAGTGGAAAGTGATAGAGGAAGAGACCTGACTTGGACTTCTAGGCACCACACACATGCACACTGTGGGTAGGTTTATACACATATGTGCACACTGTGAGTATGCGTGCACACACACAACTATCTACATATCCATATGCTACACAAACAAAAATAAATAATAATGATTATGATAATTTAAAGGTAAGAAGAGGCCTGGAGATATAGCTCAATGGTGAAGGTACTTATCTAGCATTCAACCCTCACTATTGCAATACACTAAAGGGAGGAGGTGCTAGGTGAATGAAAAAAAAAAAAAGCCAAACAAAACAAAACACTTAAAAGTAAAGAACCTTAAGACCCACTCAATGGGGGGTGGGGGGAGGGAATCATGCCTAGTACTAAACCTAGCCAGCTACTAGCAAGGGCATAGATCTTAGCGTATAACCTACTATTGCCACTTTACTAGACCAGCATAATTCCTAACTGCATCCTAAAACTTATCCTTATACCTACAGGTAAGTGTAGCTCTTATCCTGCATAAAAGCTTTTTCCCTTTTTGTAGCAGATGAAGACCATCACAGAAACTGCAACTGGTCACAATGCAGAGTTCAAATGACTGTGGTGCCCAGCCCCAGTGCACACATCTACAACATAACTCCTGCACCTCAGGCTCAGGAAAGATCGCAGAAGAGAGAATGGAAAGACTATGAGAGCCAGAGGACCAGGAAGTCTGCTATGAGATTGTGTCTCCTAGAAATGACAAGGAGGCTTCACCCATGATAACTCAACAATATGGCTGTCTAAACAAGACCTGAGCAATGACAACACTGATACACATGCTAACAAGGAAGGGAGAAATCTAACGGAGTCTCAACCCTAGACAAACATGCAACTAATGACTGCTAAGAGAGGGAGAATTAGTCTCTCTTCCAGGGATGAACCCTTAATTGGTTATCCAACAGAAAGTATTCAGCTATGAAATATCACACACACACACACACACACACACACACACACACACACCAAATAATAAGCAAAGAAAAAGAGGCCATCAACTTGAATAAGGGGGCACAGGAGGGGCTGGAGGGAGGGAAGGGTGGGGGCAGTGATGTAATTACATTTTAATTTTAAAAAAAAGTAAAGAACATGGGGCTGGAGGACAAACTGATGGTAGAGCATGTGCTAGGCCCTTGGATGGGTTTAACTCCCAACATCAAATATGCCCACCCATTACTGCAAGACACACAGGCACAATAAAATTTATTGACAAAGAATAAAAGAAGCTAAGAGCTAGAAAATCTCTGAGACAGCATCTAGCCCAACTCTCACACTGACAGAGAAAGCATAGAGGCCCCAGATAAGAATATCTTTCCTCTAAAATGACCACAAACTCAAGAAGAGGGTATAATTAAGTGACCAGAGTTATAGGTTTCCTGGTGGTGACTGGGAAAGCAAGCTGGATTTAAGAAATTATGGATTCTGGGAAAACACAGCTGGCTGCACATTACATGGAAGCCATGGGAAACAAGGGCTCAATCCTTCAAAGTGGTCCAGCCTCACATGAATAAATCATGAAGCCATTGTGAGCAGATTGACATCTTCTGCTTCAGGACAAATTAGTCGGTTCACTAAGCAAATGAGTGAGGCACTGACCTTCCCTGGGTGTGGCTGAGGGGCCAGGTCCAGAAGGCGTGGCTGTGCAGTCCCTGTGGAGGTTACACCAAGTCAAGCAGTTTTTTTTGTTTTGTTTTGTTTCTTTTTAAACTTGGTTTTGGTCTCCAGCCTCCAGGATGGCCTTAATATACCCCAGAGAACCTGATCCATGGGAGATGGGGCTGGCACGAACACTGCTCTAACAGAAAAATGGCTCCTTCCTGCAGTTTGCTTTTTAGGAATACTACTTATAGAGGCAGTATTACTATTAGGGCCTGTCTTTGTTAGAGTTTTTATTGCTGTGATAAAACACCATGACCAAAGCAACTTGGGGAGGAAAGGGTTTATTCATCTTACATTTCCATATAGCAATTCATCATCGACAGTAGTTGGAGCAGAAACCTGGAGGCAGGAGCTGATGCAGACACAGTCTGTGGAGGAGGCTGCTTACCGGCTTGCTCCTCATGGATTGCTCAGCCTACTTTCTTACAGAACCCAGGACCATCAGCCCAGGGATGGTACCACCCACAATAGGCTAGGCCCTCCCCCATCAGTTACTAATTAAGAAAATGCCCTACAGACTTGTGTATGGCCTGATCTTAGAGAGGCATTTTCTCAATTGAGGCTACTTCCTGTCAGATAATTATATTTTGTGTCAAGTTGACATGAAACTTAGCCAACCCAGGATCAGAGTTGGGGAGCCACTATCTGTGACCCTCCTGTGGTCATAAGGAAAACATTCACGTTGGTCCAGGCCTTGACATTCTCTGACACGAGCCTTCGGAGAACTGAAGTGAAGGCTGTTAGGATGATCGCAGAATGATTAGGCTGAAAGGGGCCTTCAAGGACATCCCACAGTCCAATGCTCTGGATTTCCAAAGAAAGAAATAGAAACTAAGGAGACTGGTGACACATTCAAAGTCACCTGAAAATTTAGGAACAGAGAGATGAGATGAGATAAAATGTCCTCCTTAGGTAAATAAATAAGCCAGGTATGTTGGCCTTCAATTCTAGCATTCAGGAGGCAGAGGCAGGCAGATCTCCGTGAGTTCAAGGCCATCCTGGTCTACACAGCAAGCTCTAGGTCAATCAGAGCTACACAGTGAGAACTTGTCTCAAAACAAATACATACATTCATACATACATATGTATTTTTTTTAAGTAGGAGAGGGACTAGGTGGGAAGAGGAAGGGGATCAGAAGATATGAAAGGGGAACAGACGAGGGTAATGAAAGATAAACATGGGACAAATACATTACATACACACGTATGACTGACATAATGAAACCTGTTGTTATGTATGAGTAACATATGCCAATAAAAATACTAATAAATAAATAAATGCTTCCCTATGCCAGATTAGCACCCAAGGAGGCAACAGCTATTTCTCAAAAGCTATGTCACAGGGAAGCTTCTATCTCAGCAGAGAAACAGGAACTGGGCCCTCAGGTAAGCTAATACCACTAAATAAAAATAACATATGACCCAGTTCAGGAAGAGAGGTAAATTACCAAGCAATAGAGCAAGCAGGCAACCAAGAAGCACGCAGTAAGTCTCAACCCTAAGGGGCTGGAAACAGGGAAAGAGCAGGAACCTGACCGAAGAACAGACTTTTGCAGAGTGACACATAGGTGAAGCAGCAGGATGGGGGGGTGGGGGGAGGAGTTGGTGGTCAGAGATGAGTGGCAGTGTTAGTCTGGCAGAACAACAAACTGCCCGGCTAACCTGGAACTCTGCAAGGCCAACGGTACTCTCTTGCCTGCCAGTACCACAAAGAAAAAAGGCAGCATGTTCAAGGTAGGAATTACCACCTTGAAGTACAAGAGCAGCTAATCTCTGAGCTCTGTGGGCGCTTTCCACAAGGCCTACCATTAGTGAGCAACAGGGAGTCAAGACCTATGAGGCCATGAGGCCTGGGAGGGTGCAGGGGGCAGAGCAGCTGATATGAGTATGGGGAGCTCTGCAGTGAGGACACGGACTCCAAAGGTCTTGGAGTTGATGAAGAAACAGGCAGATGTAGTGGGCTGGACTCCTAAAAGACGTCCAATGTCTACCCCTAGAAAATGTGAATGTGGCCAGATTTGGTAAGTCTTCTTAGATGAACTTAACGTGACAATCTTGAACTGAGGCCAATCCTGAGTTACCTAGGTGAGGCCAATGACAGCGAAGCAGGAGGAGGGTGGACCAGAGAGGAGGACTCTCAGACACACCGGTGTGTGTGTGTGTGTGTGTGTGTGTGTGTGTGTGTGTGTGTGTGTGTGAGAAATGGGCTCCCAGTGAGGGAGAACCAACCCTGACAAGACCTTGATTTCAGATTTTGGACCTCTACAACTATGAGGAATAGATTCCCCTGGCTTTAAAGCACCCAGGTGATGATCATTTGTTATAGCAACCTCAGGAAACTCATACAGCAAAGAAAAGGGGCTCAGGGATCCTTCAGGGTTCACTGTGCCCAGGGAATCTGGCTGCTGAGGACGTTAGGCCAACACGATACAAAGGTCATATACAAAGGGATGATACTCCAACCCCAACACACACTCCTCTCTCTCAGGCATTAGCTGCCAAAGGTTATCAAAAATCTCTCACAGATTCTCTGTCAGAACCACAGTCCATTCCACGTACCTGAGCCTCTGTCACACCTGACCCCTTTTCACTCTGAGCTTCCAGAAGACACTGGAATCATCCTTCTCTATCAGGTAACTCAAGGCTCATCATCATAGAGAGGTGATGTGGCTCAGCCAAAAGTTTTCTGGGTCAACAGTACCCAATTTTAACCCTAGAGTGACTTAGAGTATGAGTTGCATCTCTCCTGTCAAGCAAGGTCAATGACTGCTGCCTCACAGCACATCTGACTATCAGATATATCACATGTAAAACGCCCAGTGTGTGTCTTCTATACAGCAGACACATAGTAAGTGCTGGCAATTATTACTGTCATTATTTACATCATAACAAAAGTATTCTGCAGCAATGGCCCGAGTCCTCTTGTTCTCAATGCTATGGTGAACATTAGGAGTTACACAGCCTGGATCATCTCCAGGGTACTCACTCACTAGACATTGAACACTGTGCTCGTTTGCTTTTCTGTTGCTGTGATAAACACAATGACTAAAAGTAACCAGGGAGAGAAAAGGGTCTATTTCACCTTACATTTCCAGGTCACAATCCATCACTGATGGAAGTCAGGGCAGGAACTCAAGGCAGGACCTAAAACAGAGACCATGGAGGAAAGCTGCTTGCTGCCTCACTGGCTCATGCTCAGCTAGTTTTCTCATACAACTGAGATCCAGCTGCCTAGAGATGGTGCTGCCCACAGTGGACTGGACCCTCCCAGATTAATCATCAAGTCAGTCTCTTACAGACAGCGCCTCAAGCCAATCTGATGGAGGCAGTTCCTTAGATAAGGCTCCCTTTTCCCATGTGACTCTAGGTTGTGTCAAGTTGGCAATAAAAACAAGCCAGCACAGGCACCTACTATGTTCGCTCTTGTTTGCCTTCAAGTCCCTTCTTCCCTAGTCACTAGCTGTGACCTCAGTTCCTAGTGCCTCCTATACATATTTATTTTGTGAATGATGAATTAATAATACTGAGTCACTCTAAGACAGTATTTTCCTCCTCTGAAAAATGGAGCTATCTCCCCACCTCCCTGCTCCATGGAGCAAGTGAACACCAAGCAGCAGCAGCATCTGCCACAGAAGGTCTTGGAGGGCAAAGCACCACACCGATCCCACACTGTTGGTCCTCCTAGCCTGGCCCAGTCAGTGACTTATCACGCTCACATCCTGGAACCTGAAAAGGCCAACACCTCAAAAAGAAGATAAAACTTCCTGCCTCCCTTCTGATCCCGGCAGGAAGCTTGGCTCAGCTGTGACACTGCTCTTCCCTAGGCGTGTGGCTGGGTCTCTTAACCTCTCTGAGGCTTTCTAGCAATGCAGAAGAAAGATCTAAATCAGATGGTGTTTGTGAACATGTCCTGTCAGTTTTACAGCTCTAACCAAAGGCAGGTTCCCCCTTCCAACAATCAACATCCGGTACCTCAAAGAGAATTCAGACACCATGGCTCCTTTCTGTTTTTGCAACTTTGAAACCTTCCCAACATCAAATTACAAACTTCTATGTGGCTTTGCCAGAAAACCAAAGATATTCTAGCCACAGCTCAAAATGTCCTGACCATGGGATAAGCCGTTTTTATGAGTGCTGGTGGGTTCTAATCAACTCAGCCACTTAAGTTAAAACAAACAAACAATCAAACAAACATGTCAGCCCTTCCCCCAAAACACAGATCCCTCCTCCTGAGAAAATGAACTAAGTGGAAACTGACTTTAAGTGATAAGAGCCAGCTCTGAGGCACCCTGGGAAGACAGGCCCTTATCTGGGGATAAGCACTTTCTACTTAAAGTGTGCAGACAGGAGATTTCTCAGGGTAGGTCCCCGACTCTGAGACAGGTCCTGTAGAACCAGAATCAATGACTTTCTCCGACTCAGACACAAGCTCTAATAATGCAGCTAAAAAGCTGACCAATCTTAAGACCCCTTTTCTGGTTAATCAACCAGAAACAAGGAAGGCCAACAAACCAGCTTCTCCACACCCCAGAGCCTTGAGGGAGCTCCCTACACTCCAGCTCCCTGCTCCCAAACAAAGGGCCTCCCCATCCCACAAACAGCAAATGAAGGACCTCCAGGCTAACCAAAAGGTACCTCAAAGGAGGCCATCTATTCCATGTTTCTTGTAGCCCCACAGTCTGGACCAACCAGCCTACTAGGGTTGTCCCATAGCTGAGGGCTGACACACCCAGGCCTGGGTTCAGGTGCCACACATCTGCAGCCCATCCACATTTTACAGTTGAGGTGACTCTTCCTCCACAGGTCCTTGATCCAGGTGGGGTGTGTATACACTTATTTGCTGGCTCCCTTTAGGCTTCTGTTCTAGTGCAAAACTATGAACATGAGAGGCAGCCTAGCCTGGTAGAAGGTGCAAATGCTACTGTTGTCTGCTCACCAGTTCTGACCAAAATGACTGCCTGGCCCAGGTACCCTCCTCCCTAGAAGGTAGCCTGAGCCTATGTGAGAGCCAAAGTTACATTTTAAGTTTTAATTACTATGCCTAAGAGATCAATGAAACAAAAATGCCTCTGATCTGCAAGCCCAAGGACAGATAATTCCTGAAATGCTGGAGGCTGTTGTTTATGGCAGGTAACAAGCCACAAGTTGTCACTCGCTTAAACAGTTCGTTTGACCCATCTGCACTGGATGTGCTTGATCACATGTGGGCAGGAAGTTCACAGGCAGGAAATACATCAGGATGTACGCTTGCCAGTGATTGGGTGTAGGCTAGAGGTGAGTCAGGATGTATACTTGCCTTTGATTGGACCTGATGGGAAATAGTAAAGCTGCTGAAAACTGTAACTCGGGGCCATCTTCTGGAAACCCAGAGATGGACCTGGCCAGAGCCCATCCACTTGGCCAGTATTTAATTAAAGCTTGCTTCAAATTTGGTTTTATATTGTAGTAGTGATCTTATTCTCGACCTGTGGGATTAACACCTATCTTCTGTGGGGTTAGTAATAGCACACAGGGCTCCTGGTATAATGCCAGTGCCTAATCAGTGAGAATTATTCTAATGTTACCCCAGCCCTAACCCTCATCCTAGTGCATCAGTTTCTATGTCCTGGNCCCTCCAAATCTGGCTCCTCCCACATCTAGCTCTCAAGTGTGCCCTGTCCCCAGCCCTGCCCAGCCCCATGCTCTCTGATGGAGAACAGGCCTGGCAACCAGGAAGTACTCAAAGCGACTAAATGACTATTGACAGAGAAAATGCAATCCTGAAACCTGACATGCCTGGAATTCTTTTCCCTACCACATTCCACTTTTATGGTTACAGAGCAGCAGGTAAACACACTGAAATCAGGTTCTGTTACACAGGCTTTGTTTTTGACAGCTGTGGTGCCTCTGTGCAAGACGCAAAGGTACCTGGATGATTCCAAAAGCTCCTTCAGACTCTTTGGGAGACTCTTTTTTTGTTTTGTTTTGTATTTGTTTTTGCTTTTCAAGACAGAGTCTCTCTGTGTAGGCCTGGCTGTCCAGGAACTCACGATATAAACCAGGCTGGCCTTGAACTCACAGAGATCCTCCTGTCTCTACAGAGTGCTAGGATTAAAGGCATGCGCCACCACGTGCCCAGCAAAACACAGTATTTCTAATACATTGTCGTTTTCCAATTATAAAAGATTCTATGTAAGCCAGGTGTGGTGGCACATGCCTTTAATCTAGCACTCAGGAGGTAGAAGCAGGCAGATGCCAGCCTGATCTACAGAGTGAGTTCCTGAACAGTCAGGGCTACACAGAGAAATCCTGTCTCAAAAAAACAAAAATAAATAATTAATTAATTAAAATACAAAAATAAAAGATACGATATGACCACTGTAGACAGCATAAAAATTTGGAAAACAGGCTGGTGAGATGGCTCTGCCAGTAAAGGGGCTTGTGGGTAAAGTGGTCTTGGACAAGCCTGATGATGTGAGTTCAATCCTAAGGACCTACAAGGTAAAAGGAGAGAACTGACTTCTGCAAGTTGTCCTCTGACCTCCACATGCACTGTGGCATGTGTGTGTGCATAAATAAATAAATAAATAAAATTTTTTAGAGCAAATGGGAAAAGCATATGATTTTCCCCCTATTGTTTTTCTTTTCTTTTCTTTTTTTTCTTTTTTTTTTTTTGGTTTTTCAAGACAGAGTTTCTCTGTGTAGCCCTGAATGTCCTGGAACTCGCTCTGTAGACCAGGCTGACCTTGAACTCAGAGAGATCCACCTGTCTCTGCCTTCCGAGTGCTGGGATTAAAGGCCTGCGCCACCACCGCCTGGCTTGTATATTGTTTTTCTATGTGACATTCATTTTAAAACTAACAAATGGGTCAGAGAGCCATCCAGCCATCACTTGTGCATGGAAGGCTTTCTTGTTCCTTTCCATTCTCTCCACTCCTGAACAACTTATTTGCTGGGGAGGGGCACCTCCCCGTTTCGTAACTCCATCTTATGTTATCAGGGTGGGTGAGCTTCTCCTCTCTGAATGAGTTAATGCTGTCATCTCTCCTTTCCACATTCACACCAGAGAGTCAATATTTACCTCGTTGCTAAAACAGGCACTGGTCACAGACATGGTGCCAAGCCACCTTGTCTAATCACAACAGCCGCAGTAGTCTTGGTGGCACCCGCAGGCTTTACTGTACCGCAGGCCACAGCACCAGGGGCAGTGAATCAGGCCCTCTCTGAGCAGGTGGCTGCTGGCCACCAAGGATGCTTCACATAAGCATATGAGAGGAGTCATGGGGAGCACTTCAAAGATGGGGAGACTAACCAAGTCTGATGGTACACTCAGGAGGTAAAGGCAGGTGGGCTAGTGTGAGTTCAAGGCCACTCTGGTCTACAGAGTAAGATCCTGGAGAGAGAGAGAGATAGAAAGATGAGAGAGACAGACAGACAGACAGAGACAGAGAGACTCCTTGAAGGAAAAGGTCTGCCTATGTACATACAGCCCAGAACCAAAGCCAGGTCTCTTCTGCCCCTATGTTAATGCTCTCTATTGTCTTATTTCATTGATCCCATCAACATGGAGAGATAGCTAAGAAGCAAGGGAATATAACTCATTGGAGCCAGAAATTAAGCCAAGTTCTCTGAGAGAATCCATTTCTCACAAGGGTCTTCGCAGAGTGGCCTGGTCTCTTGCAATACTGACTAAGGTGATACCATGGTACCCTCAGTTCTCTTGCTGACGTTAAATCATAATTTTTTTAGTTTTTTTTTTACATTTATTTATTTATTGTGTGTGGTTTTACACATGTCACAGCATACATGCTGAAGTCAGAAGATAACTTTCAGGAGTTAGTTCTCTCCTTCCACCACATGGGTCCTGAGGATTGAACTCAGGTCGTCAGGCTCAATGGTAAGCGCCTTTAACCACTGTGCCATCTAGCCAGCCCCTCACTCGTATTTGTATTATGCCCTAATGATGGAACAATGCCTCCCCAGGGCAACACCAGTCTGCCCATCTCTCCTGGAAGACTGTCAAGAGACACATCCATTGGCTAATCCAAGGAAGTCCACGGACTAGAGGGAAACACCTATAGAAAGTAGGAGCAGAAGGAGGATGGCTTGGGGGAGTCCTCCATCAAGAGGGCTCTGGAATAAAGTCCTTTTCTCAAGGGCACCTTGGGTAGCAAAAGGAAGAAGTTAAAAGGGAAAGGAAAGGTGACTTTTTGTGACACCAAATACACATAATGTTTCTGTGAGTGGTGAAGTAGTGGAAACAGAGGAACCTTGAGTGAGGAGACTTGTGTTTAGATCCTGCTTCTGCCACTGAAATGACATATGACCCAAAGAAGAAGTGCCTTACTCGAGGACACACAGTATATTGGTTGGTAAACTGGTAACCTGAACCAAGTTCTTCATTTCAAGTCTATGGCTGATGGCCCAGAGGCCACAGCTGACTCTTTCTATTCTAATCCTTGGATAGCCCAGAGAAAGCTGAAACCCAGATCTGGAGTTTCTATAGCAATAGGATTTCTCTTCATCTTCCTGCTCAGATGAGAGAGAGCAGGCCCTGCCTACAAGGGGAGGTCCCTAGTACCCTCCCTCCCTGAGAGAAGGGGCTTCCAGCTGGGTCCAAAGAACGTGGCACCCCCTAGGGTTAAAGAAACAAGCCAGGACAAGGGTCACCAGGCCCACACCAGTGCAAAAAGATGTTGCAATGCGGATGACCCCGGGACACTACAAAGTGCACAAGTAAATACTCTAAATAGCCACTGGGATGTCAAACAGTTTCACAGGCTTGTTCCTTGGCTCTGTCCCCTCGAGACAAGAAAACAATAAAGATTGTAGAACAAGGCCTTGATGAAAGCCACACAGGAAGCATCTCTACCTTCTCCTTGGTACAGACACAATTTCATAGCCCTTAGGAGCTCAGCAATGGCAACACACAGCCTGTGACTGTGCCAGCCCATGTGTATTGAACACCCACTGCAGACAGATCCAGCCACCTACTAGAAGTAAGTACCAGGGACACTAAGAAAACTAACACTTGGTCCTGTCTTCAAAGGGCTCACAGTCTGGCTTGGAATGCAGACTGCACCCTAGAAAACACGCTGCTTACAACAGTGATGGATGAAACACATGTGAATAGGGCTGTGAATGGGGCTGGGAAGAGGAACCCGTGGGAAGGTCTCAGAGGGAAAGGATGTATCTATACAGGATCTAAGGGCCGAGAGGAATTAGAAAGAAGATCAGAAGAGGAATAAGAGCAGAGGAGCAGGAGAAAAAACGATTCATTGAAAGCCTCGGGCGGAGCAGCTGGAGTGAGAACTATTAGATCTGGATGGTGAGTGGGTGAGGTGATGGGCTAGCTGCGTCACCTCCCTCAGTCTAGCAGCCACTTTCTCCTGGCTCCGTTTCAGATGTTGTACAAGAAGACACAACAGACCGAGACACCTGCCCTGCAAAGAGGAAACTGAGGTGACAACTGAAAGAAGTAAACATATTAGAGACACGGGCCTGAGGGCTAAAGCAGTTTTACAAGGATAGCCATCAACACTAGTCAAAACCAGCATGGGTCAGCAAGTCTTGACGGTGCTAGGCATTAGGCAATCTTACCGACACACTGAGGAGCAGCCCTGCAATTGTGGACAATTAGACAGTCAAAGTTCTTCCTCCAGTCAGTGGTTGTTTTGTCAAAGCATTAGGTTAGGCTGGGGAAATGGCTCACTTGGTAAAAGCACTTGCTAGCCACGGCGAGACCTGAGTTCAGATCACCAGAACCTATACATTAGGGCATGTCTGCATACCTACAGCAAGATGGGAAGTGGAAACAGGAGAATCCCCCAGAGGCTCATGCATCATCTAGATGAGTGAGCATAGCAGCACACAGCACCACCTCTCAAAGGAGGCAGAGGTTGTCCTCTGACCTCCACACATTCATGGATGCATGCACAGATACACATACACACACACACACACACACACAACCATATACACATATATACACATGCACATGAATACACATATGCATACACACACATGCACACATGCATGCACACACATATACACACACATACATATACACACACATGCACACATGCATGCACACACATATACACACACATACATATACACACACA
>LZPO01027369.1:407855-426849 GCA_001675575.1 Neotoma lepida
AAGACAGGAAGAAAAGAAAAGAAAAAAGAAAGAAAGAAACCAACATCCCAGAGAGCCTACTGTGTGCCTCAAAGACCATCTGGAGAAGTGATTTTAGATCCATTGTACATTCTACACAGGGGCGGGCACTATCCCAGACTTCTAAATCTGAACCCTTGCATGTATGTTTATTTGAGATCTCTGTGATTCAGATATGTGGCCACAGATGACAACCACCAGCTACATGTTTCAGCCATAACCTCATTTAGTCCTCAGGAGAAGTCTGGGTTCAAATCCTGACCTGATAAAGTACACAGCACACATTGTCTTTCTCGTTTCACACATGGTAAAAACCAAGGGTCGGAGGGTTGAAGCAACTTGCCCAAACTCACACAGGCTGCCAGTAGTGATGCACATCCAAGTGTGACCCTTGATCTTAAAGGACCAATTCTTGGCCTTATGCTAGAGATGGCAGTTCAGCTGTCCCGTGGACATAGCCTAGCACACAAACTTCCTTGAGGAAAGGGACACTGGGAACTGTGGAAGAGGGTGGTAGACCCGGAGTCTCCTACCTGGAGACCTTCCTAACCAGCAAGAAGTCTTCTAGGGGCATGCACAGACTCCAGAAGAATCTGACATCAGGGTTCACGTGAGATGCCACTCATGACTCCATTCTCGAGAATTACCAGAGGTATCTGGCTTTGAGGGGGATTTTAGAGATGTATTTATTTTAACTTTCTGTGTATGAGCATTCTGACTACATGTATGTACGTGTACCACCTGCATAGTGCCTTTGGTGACCAGAATAGAGTACCAGATCCCCTGTGGAACTGGATTACAGGCAGTTGTAGGCCACCATGTGGGTACTAGGAATCGAACCAGGTCCACTTAGTGCAAGAGCAGGAAGTGCTCTCAACTGCTGAGCCATCTCACCAGCCGGAGATGGGCTTTGAAACGTCTTTCTCCCAGGAATCATTTCAGATCTGCATTCCTGAGCTTCTGTTGACTTGTAGCCTATCTCCACTCCATCTCACCTCTCTGCTCTCCAGGACAGAGACTAGATCATTGTGCCCCTGCTTCCTTATCTTTAAGATGGGCACAATAACCTCTTAATGTCTACTAGCCCCACATAGGGACAATCAGGATCAAAGGCAGCAACAGAGGAAAAACTGATTGGTCCAGCTCTTCAGAACAACTTGGATACCTTTACAGGACAAAGGCTGTCTCTTATACACATCTAGATGTGTATAAGAGACAGGTGTGTGTGTGTGTCTGTGTGTGTGTGGAGGTCAGAGGTCAATATTGAGTTGTGTTCCTCAGGGGCCATCCACCTTGTATGGTAAGTACTGCACTGACTGCACTATCTCCCTAGCCTGAGAACTGACTTTCTTTTAGGGAAAAATTTCAAAGTACCTTTGAATCTACAAAAGAAGTCATTGGGTATGGTGACACATGCTTGTAATCTCAGTTTGCAGGAGACAGAGACAGGAGAATCACAAACTTAAGGCCAGCCTGGGCTATATTGTGAGACCCTGCCTCAAAAATAAAAGATTCTGTCAGGTGGTGGTGGCGCACACCTTTAATCCCAACACTCGGGAGGCAGAGGCAGGCCTGGTCTACAGAATGAGTTGCATGACAGCCAAGACTACACAGAGAACCCCACTGCAAACAAGAATCACTACTACTGCTAAGACTATCAAATAGAGTAAGACCTGTCTCTTATACACATCTAGATGTGTATAAGAGACAGGTACAAGAGATGCTAGCAGCAGCATGGCAGAGGGCACCAGTTACATGAGCAGAGGTATCTGTTACCCATCTGGAAGCCGTTTCCTTGTCTGTGAAGAAATTCCTCTCAGCACTTCCGATCACCGCAGGAAACTCAGTTGGCCCTGCAGCTATCTCAGAGATGAAGAGCAGATTAAAATTTGTGCCTTGGTCCCTGCCTGAGTTAGGTCACAGAGAATGGGTAGCCTTGTCTCCAAGAAAGTGGTCCCTCCAGCTCTGAGAGCATGACTGTGGAGGAAGAGGCACTCCCTGGGGGCCTTGGAAGGGCTAGCTCAGGCAACAGGACTTCCTGTTGCCATGGGATGGAATGCTCTTTTTTAAAAAAGATTTGTTTTTATTGTATGTGTATATATGAATGCCTGCATGCATGTGTGCGCACCTTGTGCATGCCTGATACATGTGGAAGCCAGAAGAAGGTGTCTGATCTCCTGGAACTAGAGTCAAGGGCAGTTGTAAGTCACTGTGTGGGTACTAGGAACCAAATTCAGGTTCTCTTCAGGAGCAACAGTACTCTTAACTTGCTGAGCCATCTCCCCAGAAAACACACACACACACACACACACACACACACACACACACACACACTGCTGCTGCAGCTGCCTTTATTTATGAGGATCTCACTGTGTAGCCCTGGCTGGCTTGAAACTCACTTTGTAGACCAGGCTGGCCTCAAACTCAAGAGAATTGCCTGCCTCTGCTTCCCAACTGCTGGGATTAAAGGCGTGTGCCAGTGGGCCAGGAATGTTCATTTTGATTTGGACATTGGATGTTAAAGGATGGGGATCCCAAAAAGATGGAAACCATGGAGGACTCGTATTGCACATGTGGTGTTTTAAAAGCCCTGTGAATTAATGACCATCTCAGGACAAATAAACACAATGTAAGAAAGCCAAGCTGCTCCTATCAAACATTTCACAATGGCTGAGCCTGGATCATATGTGGACTTGGTGACTCCAGAGCTCAAGAGTAGTGCTGCTAGGATGGGCCCTTCAGGCTCTGGCCCTGGGCTGTCCTCTGGCTTGGGTCCCAGCTGCTCTCACTCGGTGCCCCAGTTCTTCTCTTAGCCCAGGCACCTCCAAGGCACAGAGTGGTAGGAACACTACACTACCCAGAACCACATTGATCATGGTCTCCTCTCTGCCTGTAGCCTCATCCTAAAGTGCTAAGCATAAATGACCTAAAGACAGAAGGTTATTTTGTCACACTCCAGGCCTTGTGCCCAGCCGACTAGAGTTCAGTAGCTCAGAACTCCAGATCAGGGTACCAGAGCCTCAGGTTAGTTGCTGTCATAGGGGTATGACAGGAAGCTATCCCAGCCTTGGGAATGGATTAGACCAGGACAAGGGGACTCTCAGCCGATACCCAATAACCCACCAAAGGCACTGATCAATCTTCTTCCTTGCTCTCTGGAGGGACCTGAGGGTCAGAGGCAGGAAGAAAATGCTAGGCACCTTGGTACCTTAAAGGGAGCGCGGGACCAGAGTCAGTAGTCATTGGCAAACCCCAGCTCTGACTCCTGGTGGCTAGCTGGTTAAGTTCTCTAAGCCTGTTTCTCAACTATAAAAAAAGGAAGAATTCACAGCACCCCAGAGGGCTACAAGGATTAATGCAGGCCATGGGGCCCTGAGGCCTAGTGCAGAGTGAGATCTGGAGTGTCAGTTCCTGGTGCCCAAATCCCTTCCCTTCTTCCCGCCTCAGCCACTCTCTGAGGACGGCAGGATTCACCTGGNTGCACAGGCAGTTCTGAAATGAGGCTTCTTTGAGCCCTGAACGCCTGAGGGCCCTGTATGGGCAGTGAGAGGGACAGCAGAGCAGGGGAGCCGGGGGCCTCAGCTCACCCCTCTTCCCCTTCCCCTTTCACTGAGACCTGTTTATACCCTGGTTCCTTCCCCTCCTTGGCTGTGCACTTTAACGAGTTCTGCTGTGTAAACAGTCAGCGCTCTTGAAGAGGAACAGGAGCAGGCGTATTTTTTCTCAGCAAAGGGCCAAATGGTAAATATTTGAGGCACTGGGGACCAAAAGGCAAGATCCACATGATTATCTGGCTATTATATAACATGGGAGAAAGCAAAATTTCTGTAAGTTTTTAAGTGATGTAATTTGACTTATACTAAGTAACATTTTGCTTGCTTAAGGTTCTAGGTTGGAGTTCCCCACCATGAAATCCACTGGAACAGTTCACTTGTAAAACCGATGCTAGCTGGGCATGATAGCTTACACCTTTAATGCCGGCATACACAAGGTAGAGGCNGAGAGACCTCTGTGAATTCTAGGCTGGCCTGATCTACAGCCAGAGTTACAAAGTCAAAGACTTTGTCACACACAAAAATAATTATATTAAAATTTAAAAAGCAAAACAAAACAGCTCCAGGGCCTGTCACACATGGGTCCATTCAGATTTTTCAAGCAGGGCTGTAGTTTTCTGTCCCCTGGACTAGACAATGTGGAATGAAGCACTTAGGTTTGAGAGGCTATCCAAGCCTACATTGGGACTGTGCACTGTAAAGAGGCAGAAGGCTGTGGCTGTCCCTCTGTAGAAGGCCCTGGATGCTGCAGGGCCTGGTGGGACCTCCCCCCTGCACTGCTGTACTTTAGAACACTGGGGGATTTGCTGGAGGTGAGTTGATGGGGAGCCTCAGGGCCCTCACTCTGGTTTCCCCAGCAAGGGGGGAATAAGAGCTCCCCTTGGTTTCCTTTCAAAAGCACCCCTACCTCAAGCACCCACTCTCCCAATGGCACTCTGTCCCAACGCTTCCAAGCAGAACTTTCCTAGCTGCTCATTCAAGCAGAGGTAAAGAAGCAGGCCCCAGGACTAGCATGCTGGGCTCCCAAGGACCACACATCCCTTCTACAGCTGGGGGAGGTAGCACCTCCCGTCTATGCTGAGAGNTGTCCCTAGTCTTCACCAGCCTGTCAATGGAGTGCTTTGCTTTCCTCTAGTGAGAAACAGGATGATTGTATGTGCCCTACCTACCTTGCTATGGCTAGAATTTCACACTATCCATGCAAACGTAATGAAATGAAACAGAAATACTATGGGGGAAAAGTAAANAAACAAAGACAATAAAGTTTAAGGTTAAGAGGAAAATAAACAAGATTTTAACTACTTGAAATTCCCAATGGAAAAATCTTAGCATACCTTCACAAAACTCTTAAACTATTACACATACACACACACACACACACACACACACACACACACACACACACACACACACACACACACAGACATACACACATACATGTGAGTGTTGGCAAAGCCACAAGGAGATATGAGACATTGTACTCTCCTCAGTATTTCTTTCAACCTTTAAGCAAATCAGGCATAACTCTTGCCTTGGTACACCACCTCTGGGAACACACACAACAGAAATAATGCCAAGAGGGGACACTGAACAAATGAGTTCACAGAAACACTCTCATTTTTAGCATTAAAAAAAAAAAACCCAGAAATGTTCATTGAGAATGTTTATATAGGAAAATAAAATGAAGTTAATTGGTCTATACTTAATTTTTAAAAGGCCAGTATTTAAAAATACCAATGTCACACCAGGCAAACAACAAATCAGGAACTGTTGGAGATTAAAGATGACTAGAGAGCAGTGACAATGAAATGCTACACCCAATCCTGTACTGGGCTTGAGCAGTAGGGAGAAAACCACACGGAACACTAATAGGGGTGACAGGGGGTTCAGTTGGTAGAGTGTTTGCCTAGCATGCACAAAGCCCTGGGTTCCATCCCCCACACTACATAAAGCATCTTGTAATCCTACCACTTAGGGAGCAATAGAGACAGAAAGATCAGAAAGTCAGTCATCCTCAGCTACAATAGCAAGTTCAAGGCTAGCCTGGGATATATGAGATTCTATATCAAGGGGAGAAAAACAAAAAGCCCACTAATGGGAGGGTCAGGCATAGTGACATGTGCCTGTAATCCCGGCACCCAGAAGACAGAGGAGGATTGCCAGTTTGAGACCAGCTTGAGTTATACAGCAAATCATAGGCTAGTCTAGGCTAGTCTACATAGTGAGATACTCTATCAATATCCCTCTAAAAACAAAAAACACAAATAGAAAGGTTGATATAATTAGTATAAAATTAACTGCTGATAGTTTTAAATGTCCTGGTGATTGATGAAAGAGAATGTCAATGTCCTTGGGAAATGCATGATGAAGTATCATGGGATGGAGAGGCATTATGTCTGCAACCTCTCTCAGATGGCTCAAAAACAATGATGGACAGAAATGTATACACCCATAGACTCAGGGGGAAAAGAAAGAAGGCAGGGAGAGAAGGAAAAAAGGAGGGCAGGAGGAAAATGTCAAAAGTTGGGATATCTAGGGTCAGCAAGATGGCTCAGCAAGTAAAGGCTCTTACCACCTGATAAACTGAGGAGCAGAGCTCAATCCCTGAGACCCACATGGTAGAAGGAGAGAGATGACTTCTACAAGCTTTCCTCTGACCTCCACACATACACACACTGTGGTGTGAGCACATCCTCCTCTCTAACACACACATGCATAAATAAGTAAATAAATGTAGCCAAAAAGACAAAAGCTTTTAAAAATTGAGTTAGAAGTCCAGCAATGATGGCACACCCCTTTAATCCCAGCACTCAGGAGGCAGAGGCAGGCGGATCTCTGAGTTTGAGGGCAGCCGGGTCTACAGGGTGAGTTCCAGGACAGCCAAGGCTACACAGAGAAACCTTGTCTCAGAAAAACAAAATAAAACAAAAGAAAAAAACAGTAACAACAACAAAAAAATTGAGATAGGAGCTAAAGAGACATCTCAGCAGTTAAAGAGCACTTACTGCTCTTGCAGAAGACCAGAGTTTGATTCCTAGCACATACAACAGCAGCTGGCTCACAACTGCCTGCAACTCCAGTTCCAGGAGATCCGATGCCTTCTTCTGGTCTACACACACACACACATACACATACACATACACACACACACACACACACATACACACACACACACACACACACACACACACACAAATAAATGGGTCTTTTCATTTTGGGGGCTATCTAGGTGAAAGTTCACAGGAGCCCATTATTTTTACAATTTCTTTCTATTTCATTTGAAAATTTAGTATATGAACTCTGGGTACGCAGAAAGGTATAATTTTTTTAAGTGAGTAAAACACACACTCAAAATCTACATGCTGACAATAAGTGAATAGAAAGTAAAGTAAATCTATAAATCCTAGGTAGGTGATGATGGCTTCAGTGCCCCTCAGGAGAAGCTCTCACAATACAAACTGGGCTCCATTAGACCCGCCCATCAGGGCAAACAATTTGCATAGATGCTAAGCCTCCCACTGACTGAAGCCGGCTCCGTGCAGCCACTTTGTTTGAGTGGCTTTGTGCTTTGTTTTCCTCACAATGGGTGATGAACAGGCCTCCCTCCCTCTGTCATCCATGACTTCTGTCACCCAGGGCTCTCTGCAGGCAGCTCTGGACCTTCACACATTTTTTTACCTTAAGGGTCCCTTCCCTTACCATCAGCTCTGGGACTCAATCATGAAAAGGTACCCCTCCCAAAGTGGTAGCTTCCTTCTCTGGACTCCTGGTCCATGTTTTGGGGGGCCCTCCATTAGCATATGACTAGTCCATGTGCTCATTTCATTTGCATAGAGTACCCCTGGACCCAAGTTGAGCAAGAACTGAGCCCAAGTTCTCCTATGCTATGACAATGTCCAATAGAAACAGGTACCTGAGATGTCACCTAAAGCACAGATGGGAACCCATAAATCTATACACACACCCCTTATAGAAGCCACTGGCTTAGAGCCTAGGGCACAGCTCTAGCCCAGAAGGCTTCCTTGATGCTAACACCAAGCATGTCTATTCTGTGCTAGGCCCAGGAAGCTCAGACCCACAACATGGGTGGCGAGAAGCCACTGCACTCTACTGTGCCATTTCACATCCATCTCGCTCACAATGGTCTCCAACCTTCAGAAGGTCTGACCTTGATTTGATGCATAGGACAAGAGCTCCAAGAGACCCCTGGCACAGGCAAGTCCCCATCATAGTCTACTACGGTGATGGCAGGACCAGAGACAGATGGAAATATGTCATGCTCCTCCTCAGTATCCAGGGGGTTGCTGCTGGCTCCCTTCATCCACCTCTCCTGCTTTTGATCACTTTTCCATTCTAAACTGAGCCACAGTTGTGGCTAAAAGACTCAAATGTTTAAAACAACCACCACCGTGAAAGCTGCAGAATAGACTCCCGCCAAGGGAACTTGTGGCCTGGTGCACTCCTCACTCCTGCCTTAGGTAAGATATATTTGCTCTGCCATTCCACCCTTCTTGGCCCTCAGCAAGTCTCCTAACAACCTTTACCCTCACCACCCTGAGCCCTGGCCTCTACTAGAATAGACGACCTCTAAGAATATCCCTGACCAATTCTGATTAAATTATGGAGTCAGGGAGCTAAAGACAGGGCTCAGCAGTTAGGAACACTTTTTTGTCTTGCAGAGGTCCCAGGTTCAGTTCCCAGCACCCACATGGTAGCTCACAACCACCCATAACTCCAGTTACAGGGGGAAACACCGCCCTCTTCGGACCTCCAGTGGGCACCAGGCACACACACGGCACACATAGATAGGCACAGGTGTCCACTAGTACCCATAAATAAAATAAATAAATCTAAAAAGAACATGAGCTTTCCAATGTGACAGTCCTAGAACAGAGTCCTGGAGGTCCTTCTCAGACTGTNTGACCATGGATATATAACTTCACTTCTCTGTTTCCCTCGACTATTAAATGGGGACATTGAGTCCACTTGCATTGTTCTGCAAGGACAGCATGGACTCTGAGCAGGCAGACAAGGACAGGAGATCCCTGACGTGAGGCCAGTCACTTCACGTTCTCAGANGCAGAAAATACCTTCAAAAAAGTGCCAGAGCAGAATGAGGGGCAGGACTCTCTGCCTAGAGAAAAGTCCCTGGTTTTCAGCCCCGACTTTCTCTTGCTGTGTCACAGTGGAATTTCCCACTTGACTTCTTGGTCCCACAGTTGTGTTGCCTGAGGTANTTACTCAATGCTTTGGAGGCTGAGCTTCTTCATCTTCAGGATGGGGATAGTATCTGCATTACATGATGGGCTATCATCTGAGGTAAATTCAGGGGCTGCCAAGATGGCTCAGTGGAAAAAGCCACCTGCTGCTTAGGCTGACGACCTAAGTTCAAACTCCAGGGCACACATAATGGAAGGAGAAAACCAACTCCCAATGTCTTCATATGTATGTACACACACAGAAAAAATGTAAATGAATAATTAAAAGAATTAAATGGAGAGATGGCTTCGGATTACAATCTACTGCTGCTACACAGGACCTGAGTTGATCAGCTCACAAACTCTTGTAACTCCAGCTCTAGGGGATCTAGTCTCCAGGGCACCTGTATCATGTACACATACCCACAATCTCACACACATAAAAATAAACAGGTAATTTTTTTTAACCAAAGTATTAATGGTGAGTGTTCTGTGGAGGGAAATGCTTTTGTGTTGTGTTTTCCACTCTAGCTGAATTCCGGGGTTTATGAGAGAGAGCAAGGTGTGACTGAGGCTGTCCATGTCATGTTAACTGAAAGCAGCTTCCAGATAGCCTTGTACTTAATTACAGGTGTCTGTGGATGCTGAGACCTTATCAAGTATAGAAGAACAGGGGTGGATACTACAGTGTGGNGTGGAGACCAGTGAACAAAAGCTGAAGTGCACAGAAGCCCAGGTTAGGTGGAGGACTTTCTGTCCAATGGGGAAACACTGTTGTGTACTATGAAGTTTGATGTAACAGATGTGGGGGTACAGAATAAAAGCTAATTGGTTCTTTAGGAAGAGTGTGGGATGGGATTGGGTGGGTTATAGTAGGCTGTTGGCGAGACAGCAATTGATTTGGATCTTAAGAAAAAAAAAAAAAGTAGTCCGGTATAGTGGCATGCACCTTTAATCCCAGCACTCCGGAGGCAGAGGCAGTCAGATCTCTGTGGCCTCTGGGAGGCCAGCCTGTTCTACGAAGCAAGTTCCAGGACAGCTAGGGCTCTTACACAGAGAAACCCTGTCTCAGAAAAATAAATAAATAAAAATTAAAAAAAAATAAAGAAAATAGTATAATTATTTTCATGTGTGTGGGTGTTTTGCTTGCATGTATGTCTGTGCACTGAATGCATGCCTGGTGCCATGGAAGCCAGAAGAGGATATCAAATCCCCTGGAACTGAAGTTACAGACAACTGTGAGCTGCCAGGTAGGTGCTAGGAATTTAGGTCTTTTGGAAGAGCAGTCAGTGTTCTTAACCTCTGAGCCATCTATCCAGCCCCCTAAAAGTATAATTTTTAAGAGTGAAGGGACCAGCAAGGGCAAAAACAAGTCACAGAAGTGTGAGGGACCTCTGACCTTAGCTTCAATGTGATCTGATGCCTAAGATAGGAAACTAGAGATAGACCTGACATCAAAGCACCCAGCACAAACAAAGGTGAGATAGGCCTGATCTCATGCCTGGCCTCTCCCTGAGCTGCCTGCTCCTGTGCCTCCTGGGCCTCCGTAGCACTTGGAGGAATGTGAACTCCATGCACAAGTGGACTCACAGAAGGAGGGTGTGTACAAGCATGAGAAACACCCTTGGCAAGATTAAAGGAAAGGACTCAGAAATAAAACTAGCTGATGATTTAATTCGATTTATTTTTTTTCTGAGACAGGATGACTGACCAGTTGGCTTCCAACACACAGAGATCCTCCCACTGCCTCCCAAGCACCAAGATTAAGGTGTACACCATACACCTGGCTCTTAGTNTTGAGACACAGGGGTCTTATTATGTTGCTAACATTGGCCCCAAAGTCAAACANAAAAAGGAAAAGAAACTAATCACCTTACTGTATATTCTCTCTCACTCCCCAGAAGCATTCAAATAAAGGAAAATGGTTTTGTGTTGGGGGTCTTTATGTTCCTTCAGAGCTAGGACCCCAAACTAGATCACCAGTCCCTACCTTCATTCCAGCACACATTCACGCTGTGACCTTGGATGGGCCACCAGTCTTAACCTCATCTATAAAATAATGGATGAAATGGGATTCTCTTTATGAGGCTTGCTCCAGTCCCCTGTTCTGNCCCACTGGTAGTTACGAAGGCTGGAAGAGGCCAAACTATATAAGCTAGCATTTCTCTAAATACTCTAGAAACAGCAGACAACCTCCAGCGTNCCGAGCAGGCTGGAGCTGAAGACAAGTATCTGTACTCAGCACTGGGGCCAGAGCCCAAAGNAGCCTTTCTCAGCAGCCTGTTTTAAATATGTCTCCCATTCTTCTCCCTCTGAGCACTCTGTCCTTCCCCTTCATAGCTGACCTGACCATGACTCACCCTCTGTAATCCACTTGGTTAGTGACTCTCTACATTAATAAATCACAGACTGCAAGAAGGCAGGACACAAGTCTTACTTTCCACTGCTTCAGGCAAGGCCTGGCACACAGTAGGTCCTCAACATGTTAAGTGTAGAGAATCAGATGGTGAGAGTAGGACTAACCTTTTTACAAGCTGAGTGGTCGTGGGCTAAGGGCATCACTCATGGCTGGAGCACCCTGGGCTGGGTCCTCCAGTACATCCCACCCCCCCAAAAACTGTGTGGTTACCTGAAAGCAGCTCTAATCCCAGCCCATTCTATGGCCTTCTGCAGGACCCATTTCCACCTTGAACCTCAGTCACAACTGTCAAACGGGGATCCTGGAAGGAAGGACTTTTAATGGCCTTCTAGCTCACCTAAGCTTCAGCCAAGTCCTAGCATGTTTGAGCACTCCATGGGTCCCAAGTCTCTGATGACTCTTACCAACCTTTTGTCTAGCCAGCACTTTGAGGAGGGAGGATTCCAGGCAAGGGACAGGCAGCCTTTACACTTGCAGCAGGGAGGGCCTGCAAACATGANTGCCTCCTGGTTCTAATAGCGCCTGTCCAAGGTGGTGGAGAGCCAAGGCAAGGAGGGAATGACACAAAAATTCCCCAGGAACAACCTCTGTTCTTCTCTAGGCCCTTGCCCAGCCAACTTCTCAGTTTCTCTGCCCCTCAGACATTAGTCCAGTCCCACCCTGGCCTTGTTATCAAGCATGCCTCTAGCCAGGCTGGAGTTCTAAGAGGGACACCTAATACCTTGTTCATCTTTGTACCTATGGCATAAAACACAGGCTAAGGCAAGGACACCAACTCAAACACCTCTAGCAGGTCCCTGCCAGGAGATGCTGTTTCCCAGGTTGGATGGGGGGTTGAAGTGCAAAAGGGCCTGTGGCAAAGAGACCCAGATTTTCCATTCAGAGGCAGGCTNCAGCGAGGACCCCAAAGCCTCTGCCCTCTATCCTTCTCAAACTCTTTCTTAGGTCCAAGATTAGTAACAGAAGACTGAGGAGATAGACATTTGCTCCCTACTCAACCAGCCTGCCACATCAGTTACCCCCTAATCTGTGCCCCACTCGCTCCCCAATGCCTCTCATCTTGGAAGAAGGCTCCCTGGCTTTGTTCTGTTTGTCTTTAAAACAAANGATATAAGAATTAGTGCTAATTCAACAGTTCTAAAGAAGGGGATAGGCTTCCTGTCTGTCTTACCTGTCTGGTTCTATGGACACCCCAAATAGCTCATGGTTTTGTTCTGCTGGGTGTGTGAGGGGCTGAGGTGGAGTGCCTTGGTGAACACATTGAGTGTGCAAGTGCCTTGCTCACAGGAGAGAGTGGAAAGAGTGTGCAGGGACAAACAGCAGCTCAGAACCTTGGCTTTGTTGCTTGCTGCCCTCAGCAACTTTGAGAAACTCCCTTAAACCCTGCCCCACAGTCTCCTACCTCTAGGACCAGAGTGAAGGGTACTGCCATCCCCGGCATGGTTTGGAGACCAGGAGTCTGGGGTTGGTGTTTTGTAACCACTAAATATCAGCCATTGTTAGAAATGGAAGTCCAGGGGAAGGCTTCAGAAAATCTCATTTCTCCCCTCACAAAACAGTGACTTTGAGATGAGAAAGTTTAGCAAAGCCCTGCTCTGGGCGTAGCAAACACAACAACTCAGATCCCAGAAGCTTCCTGACGAAGGGCTGTTACTCAACACAAATCCCTTTTCAGGAGGATTACCCCACCTTCCATTCAGGTTCCAGCTTCAAAAAGAAAATCCTAGGGAACCATGGAGAATCCCAANGGGACACTAAAAACAAAACCAACAGGTCAGATGTCCAGCCAACCTGAAGAGAGGGCTTTATGGGGGCGGCGGGGGTGTGTGTGTGTGACAGATTTCATGAAGATTCCCCATAGCTGTCAGAGTGTACCGGAAACACAGACCCCGGCTGTGCACCGCTTCTGACATCATGACGTTATTTCCAGAGAGACGAGATCTGCAAAGACGCCCATGAGGATGAATAAACCTTAGGCCTCTTTTGAAAGCTTCCCAACAGTCCTGTGACAAGCCCAGCTTTACAAACCAACCAACAGAAGAGTCAGTGGGTCCATTGTACAACCCTCCGCCTCGCACTCAATCTCTTACCTCCCCAGCTCCTCTCCGATGTCATAAAAATCCTCCACCTTCTGCTGCTTGAACGTCTCCATGTTTGGGCTCCTCATCGAGGCCTGGACCAGACAATCCTGAAATGGAAAGAAACCTAAGCTTAAGATGGCCATGCAAATTAGAACGAGCCTAAAAGTCTGAGTTTGAAAAGCAACCAACTGCAAGAGAGCCAAGAGTTTGTTACTTACAGCCTTGATTCCTTAAGAACTGGGCTGTGTGAGCATCTCACCTGTGGCTGATGATGTATAGTGTCCTAGCTACTTTTATGTCAATAACACAAACTAGAGNTATCTAAGAGGAGGGAACCTCAATTGAGAAAATGCCTCCACAAGATCTGGCTGTAAGGCATTTTTCTTAATTAGTGATTGATGTGGGAGGGCCCCGTCCATTGTGGGTGTTTCCATTCCTGGGCTGGTGGTTCTGGGTTCTATAAGAAAGCAGGCTGAGCAGGCCATGATGAGCAAGCCAGTAAGCAGTACCCCTCCATGGCCTCTGCATCAGCTCCTGCCTCCAGGTTCCTGACCTGTTTGAGTTCCTGCCCTGAGTTCCATCAGTGATGAACAGCAATGTGATAGTATAAGACAAATAAATCCCTTCCCTCCCCACGTTGCTTTTGTCATGGTGTTTCATCTCTAAGACATAGTTTTTATTCCTCTCTTAAAATTTTATTTTTATTTATGTACATGTGTAGGTGTCTGTATGTGGGTATGTGCACACAAGTGCAGGTGCCAAGCAGGCCAGGAGAGGGCATCAGATGCCCTGGAGCTGGAGTTACAGGCAGTTGTGGACCCCTCCATGTATTCTGGGAACTCAGGTCCTCTGGAAGAGCAGGAGAAAGAGCTCTTAATTGCTGAGCCATCTCCCCAAACCTATGATTTGATTCCTCTTAATTCTTTTTTTATTTCCTGTCCTTTGTTTTTTGAGACAGGGTCTTGCAATGAGTCTATGCTGGTCTAGAACTCATTGGCTGCCCTCGAATTTGCAGTAATTCTCCTGCCTTAGCTTCCCCAGAGGTGAGATTATGGGCATGGACCACTACACCTGTCTCCAATTTGTTAAGGAAAGAGAAAAAAAGAGTCCTTCCTGCTTGTTCAGCTCTGTCTGAAGGTGACCAAGAAACAGAACCATGGGAACTTCAGCTACTTTTTCTACTAAGAAAAGAGGTATCTGCAGCCAGGAATCTATGATCCCAGCACTGAGAGGCAGGAGGATGGAGGGCCAGCCTAGATGCAACAGTGAAACCTGTCTCAAAGAGCCAAGAGCTGGGCTGGAAGAGATGGCTCAGAGGTTAAGAGCACTTGCTGCCCTTCCAGAGGACCAGGTTCCATTCCCAGCACCCACACAGTAGTTCACAATCATATGTAACCCCAGCTCCCAGAGATCTGACACTCCTCTGGCTTCAGCTAGCACTGTGCACGTGTGTATTGTGGAATATTCCTTTATACTGTGTAAAGAAGTGTCATTGTGATTGGTTTAGCAAAAAGCTAAACAGTCAATAGCTAGGCAGGAGGTACAGGTGGGCCTTCTGGACAGAGTGAGCTCTGGGACGACGAAAGGCAGAGTCACCAGCAGACGGAGAGGAAGCAGGATGGNGAGTACAGAGGAAAGATAACCGAGCCACATAAAAGAACATAGTTTTAAAAATATGAGTTAATTTAAGTCATAGGAACTAGTTAAGAACAAGCCTAAGCTAAGGCTTAGCCTTCATAATTAAGAATAAATCTCCGTGTTGTTTTTTTGTGAGCTGGTAGCCCAAAGAAAAATCCATTTACACATGTGATATGCAGATAAGCATGTGGGTAGAACATCCCTACATATAAAACAATATTTTAGAAAGCTAAAATATAGGGATGCAGCTCAAAAGTGGAATATTTGCCCACCATGTAAGACTCAGTTTGCCTGGGTAAATCATTTAAGTTGCCAGACATGTAGCTTTCCCATCTGTAAAATGGAGCCAATACTGTAAAAATCAATTTCAAGTCATGAAATTGTTTTGTGAACGATTAANTGCTGTGGAAAGACAAGGGATTATCATGACCTCAGCTCCCTTGGGGGCTGTGCCACCCGATGGCGAGTCTGAACGGATTGGTAAATGCTCACTCATCACCTTACAGGGAACATGGGTGGGGACGGTGTGACAAATTAAAACAGCACCAGGAGTCAGGAGCCTGAGGTGCTGGTTCCAGTACTACCCACATCTAGCTCTGTGACCTCATCACTTGGCAGAGGAACCCAGTTTCTTCATCTATGGAACACAGCTACCTCTGCCTGCACAGGGCACCTCAGCCAAAGACACAGGGCAGTTTGAGTCACCGGGAGCCCTCACTGTGGGGCTTGTATCTTCCCTTGCAATCCCCTTAACCAAAGAGCTCACCCAAAGACAGCACCCTGAGGGNAGGGCCCCATTACAGAGATATGACCAGCTGCCTATGGAATCATTCAAGGGTCCTTAGCAAAGGTCTCTTGGCTCATTTTGGCTACCACGGGCAGCTTTTCTCCCACCTACCAATCAAATGCCAACTATACTCAAGCCATGATCCTGAAAGACTGACTGTCCTCTGAGGGATCATCATAGAGGACAGGTCTCACCAACAGCAGGAGACTGGGGCTGTTCTGGATCTCAGGGGATGTATACATTTCTCCTTCTCACAAACCAGAGCCCCATTACCAAAATGCCCCCTCCTTCATCCTTTCTGCCAAAGCACACAGATTCCTCAGACTCCTAGACAGAGCTGGCCTGGCTCCCAGGTCTCACTTTCAAGGCCACTTGCTTGTGGACACCCATGACCCTTCATGTATCCTCCTCCTTCATGTCCACTGTACAGCCAGGGTGGGCCTGAGTGTACACAGATACTAAAAAGAGCAAGCCTAGGCACAGGACTAGGTTGGCATGGATTATCCCTGTCACCCACAGCAGACTGGCACACTTTCTCATCCTCAGTCCCTNATCTGTAAATGGAGATACCCCTATCAGTCCTCGCATCTACTTCATATACCACTGTGGATCCACCGCAAAAAATATGTAAGATACCGTACACATATGGAAGATGGAATCACTGTCATAACTTGCCCCAGGCCACTGTGTTTCTGTTTCCCATGGCATGAAGTCAATCAATTCAACTCCCTTCTTAGGAAAAGGTTTTGGGGTCAACTCGAAGTTTGACTCCACCAGAATCAGAAATTAAACCTGTCTTCACTCTCACTATCCCTGCAAAACTCCTGAAACCAACACTCCTTTAAAAAAAAAAAAATTCATCCAGCTCTTAGGGGAGGGCACCAATCTCACAGAGATAGATAACACAGAAAACCCCTCAAAATTCTGTTGGCAGGAACACGAAGCGTGGTCCCAGAACAGCTATGAGCTTCCCTTTGGTGAGAGGCCAGCTCCATTTGCCATCGGGAACTGAGCTGGATTCACAGAAGCCCCAAGTTCCCACAGAAAAAATGAACCAGGATGGAGTGGAGGGCAACAGAATTCAGACACAGGTCAACCCCCTATTCCACATATCCTATGTTACAGCCACAGTGAATCTTTCCTGTCTTCTTGGTTCACCCTGCCATGTTACACCTCCAGGAGGGCACTTTCCATGGGAAGTCCACCTGATAGCTGCTCCATTCCCTCAGGGTCTAGTAGCCCAAGTGCCACCTTCTCTGTGAGGCTCCATGACTCTGTTCTTCCCTTCTTCAAATTCTATTCTTTTATTTTTCCATTGCTTTTTCTTTTTGGAGACAGGGTCTTACCTTATAGCCTACACTGGCCTCAAACTCAAGGTACCTCCTGAGTGCTGGGATTACAGGTGTGCGCCAGCCATATCCAGTGCATTTGGTCCTGGGGATGGAAGCCAGGGCTTCATACATGCTACATACATACCCTGATAACTGAGCTATATCCTCAGCCCTGTGGAGACATTTTCTCCAAANTGAATCAGATGGTATATAATCTTTTTGTGGGATTTCTTTTGTTCTTCATTCTTACAAGATTTGCCCATGTCATAGCACTTAGCAGTACTTCACTAATTTGCACTGCTGTATAGTAACTCATATATATATATATCCAGTGGGCCTATCCATTCTTTTCTTGATGGCTCCAATTTTTAGTTATTGCTAGTAGTTTAGTTGTTGATAAATGGACCATTCTGGAAAACAGCTTCACAGGTTTCTCACAGTATGTTCACAGAAATGGTTCCACAGGACTCAGAGTGATTTTTCCCAGTGTGTATCTCCCCTGGCAGTGTCTGGGTGCTCTACACACTCACCAACATCAGGGTTGACTAGGCCTGTTTTCCATGGAAGTTAGTGTGAAGCTCAGAAAAGCTATCTTGTGCTCCATGAAGGGCAATGTGGTTGTAAGTAAAAAGCTTTGTCTTTTCCCCAAATTTATTTTTATGGGTTTGAGTGCTTTGCCTGCATGTCGTCTGTGTGTCACATTTGTGCCTGGTGCCCACAGAGGCAAGAAGAGGGTGCCAGTTCCCCTGAACTAAAGTTAAAGATGATTGTGAGCCATCTTGTGGGTACTAGTAACAGAACCCAGGTCCTCTGGAAAAGCAGCCAGTGCTCTTTTTTTTTTTTAAGATTTATTTATTATTTATACAATGTTCTGCCTGCATGTATGCATGCATGCCAGAAGAGGGCACCAGATCTCATTACAGATGGTTGTGAGCCACCATGTGGTTGCTAGGAATTGAACTCAGGACCTCTGGAAGATCAGACAGTGCTCTTAACCCCTGAGCTATCTNTCCAGCCCCCAGCCAGTGCTCTTAACCACTGAGTCACCCATCTCTCCAGCCTCCTAGTAAATACCTACTTTGTAAGTGAGATGGTACATGTGGAATGCTTTGGGAGCCCCATGAAGGCAACATTCTCACCTCTGTCCCCTTGCAGTAGTGGATATACAGCAAGTACTCTGTAAATGTTTGGCTTGCAGTTAGTGCCCAGCCTCCTTTCTCAAGACCACAGCTCAGATACTTCACTGTCAAGTAAAACACCCGGTGGCGGCTTGTCACTCTCTCCTACCTAACACCTCCACAAGATCAGTTTGCATTTTACTTAAATTAGTAAATTCTCAAAGTCATGTACAGTAACTCTAAGGTAGAATTATAACCACCAGCTTTGAAAAGCTGAAACCACATATCACAGGCAAGGGATATGACTGTAACTTTTGACCAGAGACTCAGGCTACCAGGTCCAGACATTTTGAAGATGACACCCATCTGGGTGTCCACATATCTATCTCCCAAAGGAGCCTTGGGAATTCACCTTCCTGCCCATGGCCCTAGTACCAAGCAACAGTCTAGGAGGTAACACAGACTTCCTAGGACCCCACAGAAAGGGACCTCACAGATACCTTTCCAGTTTAATCCCCTCTTCAGAAATCAGCAGGATGAGGAAGTGGGCCAGAGCACTCCCACACTATCCTTGGTGTGGACTAGGGTTTGGGGTAAAAACTCACCTCAAAACAAAAGTCTGAACCCACTGGGGTCTGGTCTAACTCACTTGTTTGACAAAAGGAGAAATCTAAGGTCCAGACAGGGGAAGGGACTTGCCCACCATTACACAGCTAGGCCTTCTTCCCAGGGCTTCTCTTGATAGCCACCCAACTTCTCCAAGGGTGGCTCAGGATTGGAAAGTCAGTGGCCTTCTAGGGGACAACCTCCAGGTAGGAATAGATGCCCAGGTCTGGAACACCACCCCACA
>LZPO01027369.1:437406-447871 GCA_001675575.1 Neotoma lepida
TTTGATTTTTTGAGACAGGGTTTCTCTGTGTAGTTTTGGTACCTTTCCTGGAACTCACTCCATAGCCCAGGCTGGCCTCGAAGTCACAGAGATCCGCCTGCCTCTGCCTCCCGAGTGCTGGGATTAAAGGCGTGCGCCACCATATATTCTTTTTCTAGATTTATTTATTTTATAAGTGTTTTGCCCAAATGTATGTATGTATGTATGTATGTATGTATGTATGTATGTATGTATGTCACATGAGTGCCTGGTGCCCAAGGAGGTCAGAAGAGAGCACCAGAACCCTTGGAACTGAACTTCCAGGTAGTTGTGAGCCACCATGTGGATTCTGGGAACCAAATCTGGGTTCTCTGCAACAGCAGCAAGTGCTCTTAACCACTGAGTGTCCTCTCCAGCCTCAGTATTATTTTTCTAAATATTTCTATGAGAAAAATGATCAAGTGTTGTCCTTTTTTTAAAAAATTGTTGCTGCCTTTTAAGCCACAGCTGTCCGAAACAGCAACTATAGCCGGTACCCGGTAGCAATTAGGCCGCAAGGGATGTAGCTGGAGGGAATTCTGTTCTCTCAGGCTCTGACTCTTTCAAAGCTAAGAAGGGAACTTAACTAAACCTCTGTCCCTCTAAAGAACTCAAGATTCAAAGGTTAAGGTGGAATTCTGCTCTTCAGAGAGGCTGAATAGCAAGAGCTCACCTCCTCTCCTTGCTTGTGTCCTCCAAAAAAACCCTGTACGTCTCCTTGCTCCCTCCTTATAAACCATTTCTCACCTGGCTCCTCCCTACCACTTCCTGTCAGCTAGTTGCTGACTCAGGCTCCTGACCACAGGTGAATTTTTTTAATCAAACACATCTTTGCATCANTAAACAAATGTTGCAGAGCATAAACAAATATAACACACCTTAAAATAATATTCTACAACAATCAAGAACATTAAAATCACCAATGTGTGAACACATATGCTGCAAATGTCCTTCAGAAATGGTTACAGAGGAAGTGAATAGGACCTACCACACCTTCATCTTTCATCTAACCGTACCTTGTTTGTATCAGGACATTCTGTGTCTGCCAATCTACCTAGTCCCTGTTTTCAATACACAAAAAATAAATAAAGGAAAGTTATACATAATTTCTTATTTATGTGTTTATGGTGCTTGAGATAGAAGAATCCAGGGATTACAAGGAACATGTGTATCCCTAGCCCTATCCTATTAATCTCTCCTCTCTGTCTTTCTTTCTGTGTGTGTGTGTGTGTGTGTGTGTGTGCGTGCACAGGGTCTCTTTTGTTGTTGTTTTTCTAGAGCCTTGGCCAGGATAGCTGACCAGTGAGCTTCCAGGAGATTCTCCTGTCTATGCCTCCCAGGATCCCATAGAAGTATCAGGATTGTAGATGTACACCACAGTGCTAGGCTTTTATGTAGGTTCCGAGGATTCAAGCTCAGGTCCTTCCATTTAAACAGCAGGCATTTTACCCACCGAGTCATCTCCCCAGCCCCTATTCTACCTTTATATATTTCGTTCTATCAATAGAGAGACAGGACTTGCCTAACTCATGCTGCTAATTCTCAAATATGCAACTGGGAACTTTCCATCTATCTTAACTCCACAGTCTGATTCTAATGTTATGTGGTGTAGACAGCTCATCCACCATCTCTTGACTTAGTTTGTTTACTTATAAAATGGGTGATAGGGAACTGGAGAGCTGGCTTGGTGATTAAAAGCACTTGCTCTAGCAGAGGACCCTGGGTTCAGTTCCAACACCTGCATGGCAACTTACAACTGCTGGCAACTCCAGTTCCAGGAGAGGAGATCCAATGCCCTCTTCTGGCTTTCTCAGATACTGGGCACACACATGGTGCACCTATGTACATGGAGACAAACATTCATATACATAGAATAAAACTAAACTTTTTAAAAAATGGATGGTAGGATTAGATTGATATGGAACCAGTCCCCAAAGTTCCTCATGGAGCTCTAACAAACTTGTGATCTCCTAAGGTCTCCCAGCAAGGCAGCCTGGAGCCCTGCACACATTCTCATGTGTACTTACTCACCTGAGAGGCTTCACCTCAAAGTAGCCAGAGAACACTGATGTGAAAGCCTCTGGCTCCAGCAATGAGGACACTCGGATGCTGTGACCCACGCCAGCTTAAGGAACCCAACCACAACAGCAGCAGCAACAAAGCCCGAAGAAACAGAACAATCTTCAAAATTTAAAAGGGGGGCTGGCAAAAAGGTTCAGCAGGTAAAGGCCCTCACTGCCAAGCCTGAAGACCTGAGTTCTATCCCTGAGACCCACAAGATGGAAAGGAGAGAACCAATTCCTGCAAACTGTCCTGACTTCCACAGGCATACACAGAAATCAATCAATCAATCAATTAATTAAAAACCTTTAAAAATACAACAAAAACTCAGTTCATAGGAAAGGAAACACAAAGGCCTCTAATTCATATATAAAAGATGCTCAGTATCATCCTTAAGAGAAATACCAGAACATTACCAAGGTGGGACTTTCCACCTATCACTTGGACAAAATCTAAGTCTGATAATGTCCTACCTATGTGAGCATATTCAGGCATTGACAACAGAAGTGTGAATTGGTACAACTTCTGTAGAGGACAATCTGCCATTATCCGCCTAAATAATAACTGCACAGCCTTTACCCAACAATCCCATTTCTGGAAACTTACCTTAGAGATCACTTGTACATGACGAATATGAGGTGTGTCTAGGGTTGCCTACTATGGTTTTCTTTATAGCAGTAACATGCTGGAAATAACCTAAACGTCCATCAGTATGATACATACAATGAAACTCTATGAGGCTATAAAATGAGGAAGCTCTTTGTAAACTGATAGGGGGGTATACAAAAGATACATTGTTAATGTAAAAGAATAAAGGAAAGCACAGAGCAGAGTGGCCCTACATGACCTATGCTAAAGGGGCATGCATACTGGAATTGCTGTTTACCAATGAAAAAACACTCAAGAGTGAGTAAGACATGATTAACCAGAGAAGAAGAGAACTGGTTTGGGAGTGAGCTCTTCACCCTATACAGTTCTGTGCATTTTGCGTTTGCATCATGTTATGGCATTGCTCATTCAAATGGGGAATAAGTAATGTTAAAGACGTTTACTTACTTTTAAAAAAATTATTATTTAGCTGTATGTGTGTCTTCATGAGTTTGTAACACACACATGCAAGGTGACCATGGAGGCCAGAAGAGGGCATCAGATCTGAAGCTGGAGTTAAAGAGTTACTTAACCACTGAGCCATCACTTCAGTCCAGCCATATTTAATAAGCAAAAAACTGAAAATCATATCTACAGTATACAATAGAAAACGTAAATATCTGTGGGGGTCTCTGCAAACACCAGGATTAGCAGAGTAACAATCCTCGTGAGGCAGGAAGGAATCCAGCTCAACACAACTCAGTAGCTGCTATTGGTTCAAACTTCTAGAGTCTGACCCTGAGCAGTTTATTTTAGCCATATTTAAGTACAGCACAATTCTGGGGAAAAAGTTTCCTGATGACAACTCAGTCCCATGTGTACAACAAAGCTTAAGATACATTTACATCGAAACTCTTTACAAAGTATGTGGCCTCTTCCATAAAGCTGGTTACTGTTGACTCAGAAACAGTGTTCAAGATAAGGATCTAGGGAGAATGGCTGATANAAACATAAAAGTCTGGGGCANCCAGGAGTGGCCCGACCCTACAGGTAGCTCAGAGGTCACTTAGGCTGTTGCAAAGTACGAGTGACATCTCCCATAAGGATGAGTTTCGTTGACTAAGAAACAATGCTCAAGATAAAGGTCTAGTGAGGAAGAGTCTGGGATAAACAAACAATATTCTGGGGGATTCGGGTGTGGCCTNGCCCTATAGACAGCACAGAACACCAGGCTACTAACTAACATCCATTCCTAGCTTTTCGGGTAGAAAACAGGTACACATCTCCTTCACTGAGGAGACAACCCTGTGTGTCTATTTCTTTTTTTCTTAGGACAAGGTTCACTATGTAACTCTGGCTGACCTGAAACTCGGTTTGTATACCAGGATGCTCTCAAACTCACAGAGATCTGCCTGCCTCTGCCTCCTGAATACATCATCACCGAGTTTTATTTGATCTGTAACTCTCTCTCCGTGTGTGTGTGTGTGTGTGTGTGTGTGTGTGTGTGTGTAGGTGGAGTTTTCCTGTCTTGACCTCCTGTTCCCAAATAACTGGCAGCTGCTTCCTAAATAACTGACTCAGGGACTTTTAATATAAACTATAAATGCTCTGCCAATAGCTCAGGCTTGTTACTAACTAGTTCTTACAACTTAACCCATTTCTAGTAATCTAGGTGCTACCCCAAGGCTTGTGGCTGTTACCTCTATTCCATTTTATGTCTATGCTTCATTTTCTGTCTGGCTGGCAATTCCTCTGACTCTGCCCTTCCTCATTCCAGCATTCTCAGTTTGGCTTTCCCACCTAACTTTACCCTTAAGTTTATTCAGCTATTGGCCAGTGAGTTTGTTTATTAAACCAATCATAGTGGCATATATTCACACAGTGTACAGAAGGTATTCCACAGCGTTTGCCCCTTTTTGTCTAATTAAAAGGAAGGTTTTATGTGCCTGCGTTCCTGCTGAGCTACTCTTAGCCTGGCTCCAGAGAGTAGCACCTAGCCCTAATCCATCTTTTGTTTAACCCATACCTTTGGTTTCTCTAGTAGCCCTATGTGAATCTTGTCTGAGTTTCCCAAGGAGACAAAGACTATGCAAAACTTGGTTCAGGAAACCCAGAAAACTGTGGTACCTGATGAATCGAGGAATTTGCACTTGGCATTGTATTTTTTGGGAGCTCCTTTCAGGTTGTTTTGAGCATATGTAAATCAACTTACTAAAGTGTAAATATTGTATTGTAGATGTGTGCACCGGGACTGGCCTTCCCATGATCTCTTGTTCTCTGAGTTTTAACAGGTTGTGGTTTTAAGACAAGGTCTGTCTCTGAACCCAAAACTCAACATTTTGGCAAGGCTGGCTGGCTAGCAAGCCCTAGGGATTGTCCTGTTGCCACAGGCCAGTACTGAAACTACAGGTGCAGGCCACCATGCCAGCTTTTACATGTGTGCTGGGGACCTGGACTCAAGTCCCCATGCTGGCATAGCAAACATTTCATCCACCGAATCATCTCTTCGGTCCCTATAGTTAGGTTTAAAAACTGAAAATATCAATAGAAAAGTAGACAATATCACATATCCTTTGAGGTACATATATCCCCCATGGGATTTTAAAACATTTAACCTTAGCAAACAAATGCAAACAGAAAAAGACACTTTTTTCGTCCTTGACCCTGGCCAATTTTTTTAATGTAATAAACTCTAATGTTAATGCAGGGTAGGGACACACAGGCCACATTCTTTGTATCTATGTGTACAGATTCTTCAGAATGATATTCTGCAACTCATATCAGTGACTCAGAAAGAATCATGATCTGGCTGGAGAGATGGCCCAACAGTTAAAAGCAGTGACTGCTCTTCTTGAGGACTTCGGTTCGAATCGCAGCCACCCACACAGTGAACGCAGGTAGTGTACATTCAATATATGCCGGCAAAACACTCAAGTGCATAAAAATAAAAAATAAGTAAGTAAAATGAATCATAATCTTTAGCAAAGGTATTCCATGCCTAAGAAAGTTTCCAGTATGGCAATCAGAACAAAGGAAAAAAGTGCAGAGCTCATGGCAGTGGGGTCCAATCTGATGTCACCTGCCTGTATGGAAGCAGCCTTCGCCTCAAAGCCCAATGCTGTCAGAGTCGCGCTTTGCTGCCATCTAGTGTTCTCCTCAAGTAATCGCGCCTAGCTGAGAGAACCCAGTTAGCACCAGTTAAGAGTCAGTAGTCTCTTCCATTTTTGTTTTGTTTTGTTCTGTTTCTCGAGACAAGGTTTCTCTGGACAGTCCTAGCTGTCCTGAAACTTACTTTGTAGACCAGGCTAGCCTCAAACTCAGAGATCCGCCTGCCTCTGCCTCCCAAGTGCTGGGATTAAAGGTGTGCGCCACCACCACCCAGCTCCTCTCTTCTATTTTTAACAAAGCTAGGTTTCTGGCACAGTACTCAGCTTGCTCTCTTTTAATCCTCACACCATCCTTATAGGTAATGTTCTCGACACGTGTAGACGAGAGGATGTAAAGTACAGAGAGGTTAGGTAACTTGCCCATGATCACACACTAGCTCAGAGTCCAGGGTTAGAACAAGATGCACTTTATCCTGAGGTCTGTGCTCTTGGTCACCTGCTCTGTGACGGTCAAGGGTCTACGTGGCTTCAACAGCACTTGGAGAGAGCCTTACACAGCAACATGCCCACCCCCAGCACAACTGTCCCAAATAAGATCACACTAGGACCAAGTTCCTTGTCCTGTAAAAAGTCTGACCCACACAAAAGTGTACAAGGAATGACAGGAGTCTTCAGCAGTAGTGGCACATCAGTGATGAATTTGAAGCCCTCAAGTCCCCTGGCTTGTTTTCTGCCATCTTCTTAATACAGGNGGGACACCAGCTGGCCTGTGCAAACCCTGTGACTTTTGTGGCAACCCCCATGACACTCCACTGTATCCTGCTGGGCACNTCCACCGTTTGGGTCACAAAGCACTTAAACTTGCTTCCCATGTGGCTGAGAAGGCATCTAACAAGGTGCCAGTCTGGAAGGTTATTAAGAGAGCAGCAAGCCCAATGCTGAGCTCCACTATTTGTTTAATTTGGTTGTTGTTTTGGTTTGATGAGCCAATGGCTCACTCTGGAGTCCAAGGCTGCCCTGGAACTTATGTAACCCAAGTTGGCCTCAAACTTGGGGGAGTCCTCCTCCCTCAGCCTCTTGAGTGCTTACATGACAGAAGGGAGCCTCCACTCCCAGCTTCAGCTCTGTTATTTATAGCCCAGAGCTATTAACTTAGGGTCCACTGATTTCAGATGTCCTGGCGTCAGATATTGTTTTTGTGAGTGCCCTCTTTTTCCTTAGGGGGAGGGTAAATTTTGTACATTTTGACTGATTCTCAAATTGGCTTAAGACCTTNCAATGGGTCAACTGCAGTAACATTTTTGTTTGGTTGGTTTTTTGGGACCATGTCTCATAGCCCAGGCCAGCCTTAAACTCCATCTGTAGCTAAGGCTGACCTTGAACTCTGGATCCTCCTACCTCTACCTCATGAGAGCTGGGTTACAGGCATGCACACTGCTCCTGGTCCTGGTAACATATTTTGCAAGAACTGGAAGAGAAAGAGAAGCCACTGGGAACTTACAGCAAAAGCTAACGTTTCCATGGTCTCAAGAGGAAGGAAGGGCACAGGCAGAGCTAAGCTGAGACAGCATCTCAGNGGAAGCCAGGAGGGTTTTAAAGAAACTTCTACAACCGAGTGCTGTGCAGGAATCAGTTGTAGTTTTGATCTTTCCCATCCCCCACTATCCTGAAGCTCTGTTGGGAGAGCATTGATCTTCTGTCCGTGGGTGATTTCAAACACACGTGACTTTTGTCTGATTGTCTTTCTGGAACGATTTGTCTGTTTCTATTTGGTAGTGGTGCTGGGCACTGACTCTTACACATGCTAGGTGCATGCTCTATCACTAAGCCACTTCCTAAGCTCCTTCCTGCCATTTTTCTTACAACATTTTATATTTCGTGTGCATGTGTGTGTACCTGTGTGGGTGCTTGTACCACAGTACATATGTGGAGATCAGAGGACAACTTGCAGGAATCAGTTCTCGCCTTCCACCAGGTGGGTCCCTGGGATTGAACTCAGGCTGTCAGCCTTGGCAGCAGGAGTCCTTACCAGCTGAGCTNTGCAGCCCGGCCACCTATCACTTTTAATCCTGCAACCTCATTTCATCATAGTATCCAGTCACATCTCATACTTGCAACTAGGAACCTGGCATGAAGTTTCTTTCTTCAGACTTGAACCTATAGTGAGAAAAGGGGCGGCTCCTTGCCCTTCTCCTCTACATTTCACTCTCCCACTGGTCATTCTGGGGAGCCCTATGAGGCACNGCTGAACCCACAGACAGTTCTTCCTCTGCAGGTTGCTGGTGTTCTCTGAGCTCGAAGGTGCGTTCTCTTACCTGAGTTCCTGANTCTAACAGAGGCCTCTCCTCCCTCACTGCTCACTTACTGTCCTTCACTCGATCCCTGGGCACCAGGCAGCACATGTCTAGACCCTCTCTGCTGAGGTTTCCTTGGGCCTGCTGACAGCCTGTTGGACCATGTCAATTATAACCCCACAGCAAAACTCNTGAGAAATATTCGAGCNCAGCTTTGCCTTCAAAGCAGTTAGCCCTGGGGCCAGAGAGATGACTCAGTGGCTAAGAGCGCTTGTTGCTCGTACAGGACCCAGGTTCAATTCCCAGTACCCACATGATAGCTCACAACCATCTATAACTCCTATTTCAAGGGATCTGATGCCCCTCTTCTGGCCTCCACAGGTACTAGTCACATATGTGGTACACAGATAAATTTGCAGGCAAAACATACATACACTTAAAATTTTAAAAAAAAAATTTTTTTAAAAAGTAGTTCTAGGGCTGGAGAGATGGCTCAGAGGTTAAGAGCACTGACTGTTTTTCCAGAGGTCCTGAGTTCAATTCCCAGCAACCACATGGTGGTTCACAACCATCTGTAATGAGATCTGACGCCCTCTTCTGTATACATAATAAATAAATCTTTAAAAAAATAAAATAAAAAAAATAAAAAAGTAGTTCTAACTTTCCAAAGCAGGAGTTGCCCCCAGCCTCTAGCCCTGTTCCACTTTGTCCCTTAGGACTGCCATTAATGTTCTGAGTCTTTCACCTGCAGACAGCACAAACTCTGAGTTAGCTTCTTAGAATTCCCCTCAACAGAGTGCCACATGTCACATCCCATCCTCTGCCAAAATGGGTATTGGCACAGAGCACTATGTGACTTAGTGTTTCACAACAAACTAATCACCTCCCCCCCAAAAAAATCTTAGTGAAATAAACAATAAACATGTAGTCTCTTGCATAGTCCTTCCGGGTCAGAAATTGAAGAGTGGCTTATCTGGACAGTTCTCGCTCAGGGTCTTTTATTAGGCTCTTATCCACTTGCCACAGTGACTGAGGATGGAAGATGGCTCCCACGGTGGTTCACTCAGGTTGTAAATTGGTGCATGGTGATTGTAGGAGGNCTTGGGGCAACCTCGACCTATGAAAATCTCCACTAGGATGCTGGAATGTTCTCAGACTGTGGTGGCCAGATCCTGGCAGAGTAAGCAATCCTATTCCAATACCTATTCCAGTCTACACTCGCAATCCCACACTGTCCCTCTGCCATTTCTAGCTGGGTCTGCCCACCAGCTCTGAATCAATGTGGAAGAAAGAGTGTAAGAGCACAAGTGCCAGATAGTGAGGAACATGAGGGCCGGTGCAAGCTGCCTGTCACACCCTTGTGCACTTCTAATGAACACTCTTTCCCCGTATCAAGATGAACCAAGTATAAAGAAAGAACAGAACAGGCATTTAGATTGAGTCAGTAAAAACAAAACAAAAACCTTTGGGACAACTTCATTGTTCTTTTTTGGGAGGGTGTTGCACCCAGGTATGTGACCTTGCAAAGCACAACACTTTCACTGTGCTATAACCCCAACTCTTCCTTGGGAGACTTCTTTAAAATTGTGTAAGCACCAGGCTAGAGAGATGGTTCAGTGTTTAAGAGCACCCACCTGCAGTGCTCTTCCAGAGGACCTGGGTTCCACCAGCACCCACAGGGCAGTTCACAACTGTTTGTAACTCCAGTCTCAGGGGGTTTGATCCTTCTTCTGGACCCCTTAGACACCAGACAAGCATGTGGTGCACATATAAACATGCAGGTAAAACAATCATACACATAAAATAAAATAAATTATTTAAAATTGTGTAAAATTGACCCTCTCCACTCTATGTTCCTCAGCTCTAAATCGGTCCAGGGTTCCCCACAAAGGAAGGCAAGGCATCACCTTAAGGATTCCTATTCATTTTTAGACTTCTCTCTACATAATAATCAGCGAACACAGCTTTGGAGTTCACATTGACATCAGGTGAGCCATTANAAGAATCATCTGTTGTATTTATTTAGAATGATGATTTAAATCAAATACATTTGGGCACAGTAGACATTTGACATGAAAAGCAGTTGTATCAGAATGGTCATCAGAAAAATAGTAACATTTTACACATAATAACTAGAAAATATTTTTCTGTCTGATCAGTTAGGTTAGAAATCCTGAGAATGTTACTCTCTGAACACTTAGGTTCTACTTCATAACTGCTTGGAAAGAATCCTTTACAAAAACCAGGCGGTGGTGNCGCANGCCTTTAATCCCAGCAGTCGGGAGGCAGAGGCAGGTAGATCTCTGTGAGTTCGAGGCCAGCCTGGTCTATAGAGTGAGTTCCAGGACAGCCAAGACTGTTACACAGAGAAACCCTGTCTCAAAAAACCAAAAAAAA
>LZPO01027369.1:456906-467193 GCA_001675575.1 Neotoma lepida
TTTGGCGCCTTTCCTGGAACTCACTCGGTAGCCCAGGCTGGCCTCGAACTCACAGAGATCCGCCTGCAACTGCCTCCCGAGTGCTGGGATTAAAGGCGTGCGCCACCACCGCCCAGCTGATTTCTTTAAAAAGGTATCATGCTTGTTCTCCCATTCCTCTCCTATTCTCCCCTTACCCCCGACTAAAAGTTTTTGCTGCTCTGTACTGACATTAAGGTCTGCTCTTGCAGAGGCCATAAATTCAGGTCTCAGCACCCACATGTGGCAGTACACAACCTCCTGTTAACTCCAACTTCAGGGAGATCCAACATTTCCGGCCTCTGTGGAAACATACACACACACAAATTTTTAAAAATTAATATTTAAAAAGAAAATTATTCATTTACATTTAAAAGTTTCAATGGCGAGGAGGTGCTGAGACGGAACATCAGGTAAAGGTGCCTGCCACCAAATAAGCTTAACCTCCTGGGTTCCATCTCTAGGACCCACTTGGTGGAAGGAAAAAACTGACTCCAGCAAGTTGTCCTCTGACTTCTGAATTTACACTGTGACATGCCTGCATACGTGCAAACATGCACAAAGTAAATAAATGTAATAAAAGTCATTTAAGATTTCAGTATTCAATTTCAATCTATTATCTAAAGCAACAGCCAACCATACACCTCCACCTGCAAACACTGGTACCTCCTTCTGGACTGCTAATTCCCTATGTCTTCTCACCTCCAGATTTTGCTCTAGTTTCTTCAAGCTTATACGACCTCTGACATCCAGTTCCAAATTACTCTTCAAGGCCCAACTAAAGTAACTCTCTTACATCTTTCCAGATGTTTCTAGTCAGTTTACTATCTTTCTTTCCTAAGTGTCTGTATCTACTGCACACTATATTTTTGCGTATGTGGGTTTCATTCACTCTAAACTTGAGGACTAGAATCATCTCTCACGAAGAGTTGCAGTCTGCAGATGCTATAGATAGAGGTACGGTAGGACAGGAATGTTTTGTGGAGATAGAACACTCATAATTATCTTCTGCCTGGGGTTGTCAGCCTTGCTTCTGCAAAGAGAGGTAAACTTGATTAGCTCCCTGGTTTTTCTATCCTTAGAATCATTCTTCCTGGCCTATAATCCTTACCTAAATTGTATTTGTAGGACGAGATCTCTCTCTCTCTCTCTCTCTCTCCTTTTCTTTTCGGTTTTTCGAGACAGGGTTTCTCGAAACCCTGTAACCGCCCTGGCTGTCCTGGAACTCCCTTTGTAGACCAGGCTGGCCTGGAACTCACAGATACCCGCTTGCCTCTGCCTCCTGAGTGCTAGCACTAAAGGTGTGAGCCACCAACGCCTAGCTAGGACCAGATCTCTTAGTGCTACATCTAGGCCAGAAGTGGAGCACATCTAACTTGTATGAGACCCTGGATTTTCTCCCCAACCCAGAAAAAGAATACTACAAGTGTCGATGGAGTGGGGACAGGAAGAGGCTGAGGTGGGAGGGTCAAGGGTAGAGGAGGAGGTGTAGAGAGAGAGAGAACAAGGCACTACGTTTGGAATCACAAGTTTGGTTTTTTCTGTTCCTTATTGACAATGTGTACTTGTTAAACCACTCCTCCCACTCCCCTCTGTACAATGAAGACAGTCCCTTCAAGTGGAGAGTATCTGAGAAAATACATACATACATATATATCTTGACTGTGTAAGAGGATTGTAAAATTGAAGCCTCACTCTGAGATGTCTATTTCAACCTCTTCACTTCCCACTTACTGACTCTGTAACAGAAGAGAGTGGCTGTGACCTTGGGCCAGTCCCCAACAGTGGCCTCGCTACGGCGGGAGGAGCGCGTGTTCAGTAGCTAAAGAATGAAAGACTCTCGAGTTGTGCAATCAGGCCAGCTTTGCTCCCTGCCCACTGTAAACTCTTTCTGCCCACACACCTTGACATAGTCCGTAGAGCAGTGGGCAAACGAGAGGAATTAAGCGTTTATTAGTTCCAAACTCAATTTCGCACCGGGTTTAAGACTAGCCCGCGTTCTAGAGTGACCGAAATTGCTGCGTGACTTGGGATCCGGAAGTACACGCTTCCTTCTAGGTCTGGCAAAAACCCAAGTGTCCACTCCAGCCCAAAGGTGAGGCCCTCCTCCACCCTCTCTCCTCTGCCGCCTCTCCAAATAACGCCAAATTCTGCTCTGGGTAGTTAATTACCATAAACCTCTAGCGCTTTCTCTTCCATGATCCGGGGCTGCCGGGCAGCTCCCTGCTCAGAAAAGCCTGAGAGCCATAGGACCCTGCTCAACGTCCAGGAGAGCAGCCCGGACATTCGCTCCATTCTCACGTTCCGCCATCCCTGGCGACTGTCCCAACCGAGCCACCGTCTTCCTGCAGCCGGCCTCAGGAGCTATCAACTTCCTGGTCTTCAAATAAACCAAGACATGTGTAAAGGTTTAGGGGAGCAGAGAATAGGCGGGACTCAAAACAGTAACGCGAAGGACTTAGGGAAATAAACTGCAAAGACTACATGTCCCATGATGCTTTGCTCTGTTTCAATGGGAGAGAAAAAAACCACGCTTGCGGCCCGTTAGGCGCGTTGCATGCTGGGATGTCTGGGTTTAGCCGAGTGGCGGCGAACTGCATTCTGAGACTTGTAGTCTCATCCAGAGGATCAAGTAACGGACTGTTACGCGTCACCACGTTCCCCACTCAGCTCCTAGGAAAAATTAAAGATGAATCCTGAAGAGGTAGGGAAGAGGAGATCAAGGTTACTACTGTTGGATGAAGTCCTAAAACGGAGAGGAGACCCTTCTCATCTATTTCTCAGAGGAAGCTGCTTCCAATCAAATCTTCCTTACTTCCTGACCAGGCCGGAAGTGGATTTCCTTTGCGGTGACAGGGAGTATTTTAGAAGACCAGTGTTGATAGTTAGGCATGACGGAGGGGCAGGGAAGACTTGGGGTTTTTTTATTTGTTTGTTTGTTTGTTTTGTCTTCTAGAGACTTAGTCCAGCTCAACTTCCCTCCTTGGGGAGTATTTCTACCAACCACCGACCACCTCACAGCGAGAGAATTATTAGACACTTAATTTGCAGAAGTAAAGGCTACACACTAAGACACTCAAAGAAGCTTACAATCTGTGAAGGAATCCACCACTGATGTGGAGTTTGCAGGAGTTTGCAGTTAAAAGCAACCAACTTTGCCAGGCATGGTGGCTTGCTCCTGTAGTTCCAACACTTGGGAGGTCAAGGGAGGACCCATTGNCTTGAGTTTGTGGCCTACTTTGGTTACAGTATTTCAAGCCTGCCTAAGTGAGACTTTGTTTCAACCAGAAAAGCAAGCCACCTTTCTTGNTGTTAGTGACAAGTTTCANCTCTGTGAAAAGAATGGATCATTATGCAGAATTAGTCCATAATACCATAACCTATATTATCTTTAAACTCTAGTTGACTTCAACTCACCAACCTATGATTAGGCCCCAGGAAATTTTAGTCCAGTTCCAACAATATCCCTGTCATCTCTTCCATTTNACTTCATAGCCATTGAAAGGATAACCCCAAATTCTGAGCGAACGAGTTTAATACACTAAGATCTCCCCTTTGTGTGAAGCCTGACTTCTCACAAAAGAATGGATAACCTTTTATTGTTGCACACTGTAACAGTGTGTTAAAATTGTTGATTTACAAAGCTGCCTNCCTCAGTAAACTGCAGGCACTCAGTGAGCCAGGAGCTTTTGTATTTGTTTTGAAACGCACAGTAAGGCGCCAAGCTCACAGTGAGTGCTCAGTATATATTGAATGAATTAAAATGTCCAAAGAATAAATAGCCAAACTTCCTGCAGTCTTTCAGACCTCAATCAAAAATATTTATTGAATCTCTGTAAGAGCACTGTGCTTGGCATGAGCAGGTGGCATGCAGAGGTTTTCAAACGTTTTTAGTCACAGACTTTTTTATTACAACTAAACCTTAGAAGCGTGACAGATAGAGCTNTGCAGGGCACAAAGGCCTGGAGGAACTGGGCAGCCTCTAGCTCCTCCTCTGCCCATTTGGCCCGCCCGAGTGCGGCGTTGCGGTTCGGGGCTCGGATTGGCTGGACCACAGTCCAGGCCCCGCCCCAAGTGCCTGCCCCTCGAAGCCCCCGCCCCTCTGGTCCCTCGGGGTCCGTAACGGCCCTCGCGCACCTCTCACAGCTGGAGCGCTTTGCTCGCGGCACTGTCTATAAAGTTGTTGTTGCTGCTTCCGCCACCGGTGGAGGAAGATGGCGTCGGGAGGTGGTGGCTGTAGCGCTTCGGAACGACTCCCTCCGCCCTTCCCTGGCATGGATCCGGAGTCCGAAGGGGCTGCCGGGGGGTCAGAACCCGAGGCTGGGGACAGCGACACAGAGGGGGAGGATATTTTCACTGGCGCTGCGGCAGCTGTGAGTTCCCACCCCTGGGGCAGCAGACAGGAAAGCTCCCCGCAAAAGAGAAGAGAAGCTTATCAAGGGTTCGAGGGCTCTGAGGATAGTGGGCCTGGTGGAAAGTCCTCGTCCGGTGTCAGCGGTCAGGACTCCAGGGCCCTAAGGGTGGTACGAGCCCTAGAGCCGGGCTGCCCAAGCCGNGGCGGGAAGAGAGGATGGGGGGTGTGGTGGCTTCCCCGCGGATCCTTAATAACCAAGAGCAACCTAGGCCGTCCTCAGGCCCTGTGGTGTGGTTACTTCATGGATCCACCTGGCAGTTCTGCTGGTTTTGTCCTGGGCAGACTGACTTAATATGACAGATAAGAGAACGGGGTGCAGACCATTAGTTCCCCGGCCTTATTGCTCCGAAAGTGGAAACCTGATGTANGGTAGTCTAGGATCATGACCCGCCCACTGATCCTCTCGTTAGACCCAGCACTTCCTGGTCATTACCAAAAGCCCATTCTGGATCCTAGTTTATGAAAGTTAGGTTGTGACTCCTTTGATTTCTCGAAGGATTTGGCCAAAAGCCGATTGATAAATTACTACACGGACCAGAAAGCTTTGTTTCTGTTAAAAGGGTACGTTAAAGTGCTTGGAAATACATGTGAAGAGGAAAAATGTCTCCCATACTAAATATCCAGAATTCAAATGAGAGCTAGCTGCTGGCAAAACAAACNAACCCCCTCGTCTTTATATGTGGANTGTCATGAGTTAACAGTATCAGGAGAGATGTTTTGGGCTATTTTGTGAGAACACTGACTCATACCACTTGGTACAGTTAGTTCNAGCTTATAAACGTCTTCAGTACTGAGTGTATGGATTTATCTTTCTGTCTTGGTTTTTGTTTCTCTTCAGAATAGCTAGCTAATCAGTATCTGACTGAGTTAAACAATTTTAAATTCTGTATACAGCATGTGTCTGAAAACTTTAAAGCGCTTATGTCAGAAAAAGTTTAGATTTTGGAGGCATTTCTTCCACGATCATAGTTAGAATTTTACTGTGTTGAGAAATTGAGGGCCTTAATCCCAGCTCATAAAGTGCTTGCTTGTGCTAATATAACAGCAAGTTGTCTAATGATGTCTGTCACTCTATAAAAGAATTACTTGCTGCTAATGTATTCTTTGTTCTGTCTTAAGTATCTTTATATAGTTAATCTCTCATAAATCATGGAGATCAGCTACTGTTAGTAACTGCTGGGATGACAGATGAAATACCTGAAAATTGAAACTGGCACTGAGGAGCTATTTTCTAGAGTTCTCAAGTGAAGTTCAGGAGGCTGTGATCTTATTGAGCTCAGCCAGGTAGTTGATGGAGGCATGATACTTCTTTTTCTTAAGACTAGAATTCTCTTGCCTCCTTTCCAAAAAATGAGGGCAGGAAGGTCAGATTGGCTTTGCTCTACCACAGAAAGCAGGTGCTGGGGCCAAACCCAGATCTTTTCAAATGCTAGACAAACATTCGACCACTGAACTATGTCCTCAGTCACTATCTTTAGATTTGACCCAGAATACTAATCTTCAGGAAACTAAGGCTTCACTAAACTATTTTATTAANCAGTCATTAATTATAAGTTATATTTTAATAAATGCTTTAGTTGTGAGCCAACGGATATAGAGGATTGCAGCACTTCTGCACAGTTATAGTTAAGAAAAAATACTGAAAGAAAAAAAAAGAAATTACATTAGACCTAATGACACAAGCCTATATGTAATCTCAGCTACTCTGGAGCTGAGGCAGGGGGGCTCTGTCACAGGTTCAAGGTCAGCCTGGGTACAGAGAAAATAATAAGGCTTTGAAGTCTGGTGTTAATCTGGGCTGTACTTCTTATTATTTTAACTTTGGTTTTTATTTGTTTTTATTTGAGACAGGTTCTCATGTAGCCAAGGCGGGCTTGAACTCCCAATTGCCCTCCTGCCTCCACCTCTAAATGGTGTGGTAGCCATACTCCACCAAGTTCAGTGTTGCTAGCTTAACTTTGGACAAAGTATGCTGTAAGTACATTCCCTCAGTTCTTAACAAGAGGGAAAAGGAAGTATCTTTAAGTGGTGAAGTCACAACACTTGGGAGACTGGGGCAGGAGGATCAAGGCCACCTTGGACTTTATGGGACATTGTCTCAGGAGACTAAAATAAATAGGGACCTGAGCGAGTGTCCTGAGGACTGGACAGAGTGAGAGGGATGTAGTAGAATCACACAGACACACACACACACACACTCACACACACACACACACACACATACGTCAACAGGAGGGTGCTGTATTTACTACTATTATGAGGGTAAAGTTAGAATGTGAAATGCTGGGAACAGTTGTTTCTACACAATAAATATTTAAAGAACCGTAACTATTTTAGAGAGCTTGGACTGTATTAGTTGATGACCATTTCTGAGTCAAAACTCCCACAAAACTAATAATAAATTGGAAAAGTTAATCTTAAAATGGTTAATAGTTTATCAGAATCAAAGCTAACTAATAAGATTGATTTGATTAGCTAAAAGTCATCAGAGTTGGCACTTGATGGCTTCAGTGGCTTCCTATTTTAAGTTAATCGTGTGTGTGTGTGTATGTGTGTGTGTGTGTGTGTGTTTGAGAGAAAGAGAGAGAGAAAGAGAGAGATGAGGCTTGAACCCAGGGTCTCAAGCATTCTACTTAAGCATTCTACCATTGAGCTACATCCCCAGCCCAAATTAATCTTCCTACTGTGATTTGTTAACATTTTAGAGGCAAAGAAATAGGCATTGAATAATTGGAAGCTGAGGCATGTAACATTTAAAACTAATTCATGGTATGCATGTCATTTTCTGGACAGCTGCCGTTGTTAATCATCCCATCTGCTCTCTTGTACAGCCAGGAAGCCATGTCACTACAGTAATAAAAATATGATTTGTAATCGAAAGATAGGCCCATGAGGTACATCTCAAAATATATAAGCCATTCATTTGAGTTGGAGAGCCTGAAATCCAAAGAATCATGAAAACAAATCTGAAATCATTAATAAAAAGTCTGAAACTGTGTCTAGATCTTTGATGTGGACTTGAATCAGAATAATTATTTAGTTGAAACTTTCTTCTAGAATAGGGTTTCTCTCTTAGTAAAACAAGGGACTGAATTAGAGCCATTGGCATTTCTAAGTTCTTGACGTTATGTTCAAAAGATGTAAAATGGCATGCAGGTTTTTACGACTTCACTGGTCGGCTTCCTGTAAGGAAAGGGCTTCACAGAAGCAGATCCATTTGTCCTCCCAAGTCCTACCTGCTCATCTTTTCTAGCATGCCAGGACATAATAGGTTTCTCTATTATTCAAATAAAAAGGGGAGAACTATGGTGGCTATAGAGAAGTGAAATCATTAGCTCAGATTTTGGCCAAAGCTGGCAACTTCTTTATTTTGTGATATGTCAAGTCAATTAGAAAATTTTTTCTTATTGTNTGAAATGCCTGTAATCCCAGACCTTGGGAGGCTGAGGCAAGAAGGTCACAAGTTTAAGGCCAGACTATGCTACATAGCAGAGCCTATCTTAAAACAAAAACAATAAGACTTAGATTAATGAGAGAATATAATTTACCTTTATTGATGTCTTGGATAGTAGACCAGCAAGATAAAGGTGCTTGGTGCCAACCCTGACAACCTGAGTTTGCCCTTGGCANTCAGGAGAGAACTGACTCCTGAAAGCAATTCTCTGATTTCCTCCACATATGTGCTGTGATACGTGCTCTTATACGCACGCAAGCACACTCACACACACACACACAAATTAATGTAATTTAGCCAGGCAGTGGTGGTGCATGCCTTTAATCCCAGCACTCGAGACGCAGAGACAAGTGGATCTCTGTGAGTTCGAGGCCAGCCTGGTCTACAAAGTGAGTTCCAGGACAGCTAGGGCTACACAGAGAAACCCTGTCTCAAAAAACAAAACAACAACAACAAAAATTAATGTAATTTAATTTTTTTAATTAAAAAAAATTCTTAGATAGCAGTAGCTTGTGATTGACAGAATTAACATTTAAACTGAAAAGGACATGGACTTCTTAGAATCCAGCCCTAAATCTCTGATTAGTACAGCATGTATCCTAGGGTGGAGGTATATGCTTAACAAAGATTGTAGTAAAAGCTAATAAAGTTTATCATATTTTTAATTTGGGTTAAGTATATTCACTTAGCTGCAAAACAGATCTTCATGTTTCATTGGGCAAATTTAAAATTTTGTAACCATCCAACTTTTCATTCCTAGTCTTGTTTCTGTGAGCATCATTCTAACTATGTAAGAATGTTTCCTGTTGAGGCAGGGTCTCACTGTATCACTCAGGCTATCTCAAACTTGTAGGCTCATCTTGCCAGGTTGATCCTTCTGCTTCAACCTTCCCAGTAACTGAGACTACAGTCATTCATTACTGTGACTAGCACAGTTTTTATGAACTTGGTGGCTACTTTATTTTTGAGACAAGATCCCATGTAGTAGCCCTGACTGACCTCTTGTTCTATAGCTGAGGATGAACTTCTGTTCCTCCTGCCTCCACCTCTGAATTTGACCATTGTAAATACCCCATATAAGTATAATCCTAGAAGTTTAGGGGTTTTTTGTTTGTTTTGTTTTGGGGCCAGGGCCTATGAAGTCCAGGGTGNCCTCAGTGTCACATCTGCCTGCTGTGACCTCATGAGTTCTGGGATTACAGACATGCACCACTGTGCTCAACAGTGTGTGTCTTTTTGTGCAGGCTTATTTTGCTAAGTATAATATCCTCAAGGTTCACCCATGTTGTGGCATGTATCAGGAGTTCATAAGAGTGAATAATATTCCACTGTATATCTTTTCTTTCTATCCATTCATATGCCATTAGACACGGGTTGCTTTTACATTTGGCTATTATGAAATGTGCTTCTGAATGAGAGTATGAAACATAAAGTTCCTCTTTTAGTTCTTTTGATCTGTTCCTAGTAGTGGGATTTCTGGATCACATGGTGACTCTATTTTTAATTGTTTTGGAAGAACCTCTGTACTTATACCATTTTACAACCCTACCTCATCTCTTTTTCAANCTTGAGTGCATGTAGAATAACTTCATTCAGTCTGGACAGAATTTGATAATTTTATTTTTTNAAAAATGAGAAGAGTGACGATTTACCTGGTCAGTATTTTAATTCCATATTCCATGAAATGTGTATAATGGTTATTCCCAAAGGTTTAGCCTGTCTTCAATAAATTTGTGAGTATATATGTGTAAGTTCCTGTGGTGGAGGTGTGCCTGTGTATGCATGCACATGTGTGCCTGTGTATGTGGGGCCAGAGGTCATCATCGAGCATTGTTCTTCAGGAGCCATCCATCTTGTGTTTTGAAACAGAGTTTATTGTGGCTGGAGAGGTGGTTCAGCCGTTAAGAGCACTGCTTGCTCTACCAAAGTACCCTGGTTCAATTCCCAGCACCCACATGGCAGTTCACAACTCTCTGTAACTCCAGCTCCAGGGGATCTGGCATCCTCACACAGACATACATGCAGGCAAAACTCCAATGTACATAAAAAATAAACGAATCTTGAAAAGAAATAGAGTTTCTCACTGGGACATGGACTTGCTGGTTAGACTGGTAATCCTAGGGATCTACCTGCTCAGCCTCCCCAGCACTGGGGATTCCAACGTGCCACCATGCCCAGCTTCTTAGGGGGAAACTGGGCATAGAACTCAGGTCTTTATGCTTCCATGGTAGGTACCTTACTGATTAACTTATCTCCTTAGCCCCTTCAGTAAATTTCTTGTTTTTTTAAAGGAGTGATTTATTTTCTGTGAGAGTATATGTCTCAGTGAGCACGCTTATATGTGTGTGGTAGGGAGGTTCATGTCATGCCTGGCTTTTACATGGGTGTTGGCAATTGAACT
>LZPO01027369.1:468916-484222 GCA_001675575.1 Neotoma lepida
TTGCCTTTTCCATGGCAGAGCTAATCCACCCTTTAGTGTGCTGATCCTCCTGGAGCTTTCCCTACCCAGAAGTGAGGAAAGGGAATTAGAGCAGGNAACGGAGCCATGTCTGCAGCTTTGTTTTAGCTGATCACAGACAGCATGCCTTTCCCTCTGAGATCTCCTCAGAAGTCCTTCACCTTTTTGTGTGTGTTATGGACTCATTCTGTAGACCCGTTCTGAAAACAAAATATTTTAATACATAAAATAAAATATGNAAGCTTACAAAGGAAACCACTTGTGTTAGCAGCATGTATTGCTTTCTTTTGTTTTTTGAAACAAGGTCTCACTATACAGCTCACGATGGCCTTGAATTCAGGGCAGTCCTCCTGCCTCAGCCCCTCAAATGCTGAGTGTGTAAGCATGAAACACCATACCTAGCTTAGAATATCCTTTTTTTTTTTTTTTCCGAGACAAGGTTTCTCTGTGTAACAGCCCCCGGCTGCCCTGGAACTCGATTTGTAGACCAGGCTGGCCTTGAACTCACAGAAACCCAAGTGCCTCTGCTTCTGGAGTGCTAGGATTAAAAGCAAGCATATCCTTTTTGATGATTTAAATAATAAAACCTAGAAATATGTATAACTACCACAATTTTTGAATAAAGATAAGCACAAATGATACTTTGGTATTTGTAGCAATTACGTCATACAGAAATACCTACTATTGGGCTGTGGGTTGTGATGCACTGGTGACATGCTTGTCCAGCACATGTCAGATTCTGAATTCTATTTCTAGCACTTCAAAACAGAACAAAATACCTAATGTCTATTAGTTATCGTCTTAAGTACTGTTGTTGCAATTACNCCTTCCTTTATAATCAAAGAAAATGATGTTTTTTGACCAGAGGTTAGGGAAAATGAAATTGTAGTTTTGTTTCTATCCAAGTTCAGAGGCCAGCCCTTGAATTCTGTGGCTCATGAGGCCCAAGGTGGGGGGGGGGCACAGTTTGCGCCAAAGCTATGAGAGAATCTGGTAATACTATGAAATGTTTAAATTAACCATTTATTTACCCAGTTTGTAGAGTGAGATGCACCCAGATTCCAACCAATGCAAACTGTTCATTTTCCCAAGTAGATGTTAAACTGTTAAACCTGGTTGTGGAAGAGGACTCATCTACAGATATTCATCTCCTAAAATCGTCCCCTAACACCTTCAGAAAGGGATGCAGCCCCATTGACATCCTGATTTTTGATTTTTGTCTGGTGCTTCCTATATGGACTTTGATAGGACTAAAGAAGGATGAAACTGTTGAATTTGTGATAGTTTGTTACTACTGGTAAGCAGCTAATATACTGATACCACCTCAGTTATTTCTCCATAGTAAAGGTGGCAAAGGGAGCAGTAGTTCATGCCAGGGACTTCTAGAGTCATTTTAAAAGACTGCTGCCTGTTGTGTGGGTGTGACTCCTGGGACTGACTCCTCCCTGTGCTTGTGTTATTAAAGCAGTGTGAGTGAACAGTTCCTTAGCCTTACTCAGTTATACTCGTTTTCTCTTTAAAAAATAAATACGCAGTGTGGCATGGTAGCACATGCCTTAATTTCAGTATTCAGGAGGCAGAGGCAGGTGGATCTCTGTGAGTTCAAGGTCAGCCTGGTCTACAAAGTGAGTTCCAGGACAGGCAGGACTGTTAGACAGAGAAACCTTGTCTCAAAAAACCCTAACAAATAAAGAAATAAATTTAAATTTAATAAACAAATATTAAATCTAGCCCTCCAAAAGCCATGTTATCATAGCATTTAATTTGGATTGGGCCTGTAAGTATAATTGTGGGTTTTTTTAATGCAGTTACTTATTACATTTATTTATGTGTGCACAAATGTGTATTCATACCACTGTCAACAAGTGGAGGGCAGAGGGCAGTCTTCAGGAATCAAGTCTCTCCTTCCCCTGTAAGTCTCAGGGATTAAACTCATGTCGTCAGGCTTAGTGGCAGGCACCTTTACCTGCTGAGCCATCTTTCCAGCCCCAGTTGAGAGTTCTGACAGACCTACTGAGGTCTCTTAAATGTAATTTTTATGTCCTATGTGGAGCAAAGAGCAGTTAAGCAACACCAGGACGAATCACAGCTGCTAACCTCAAGGGAAGTTGCCTGGAATCCTGGCAGTGGTTTTCAGTCCAGACTGGCCGCGTCAGCTCTGAGGAGCCCACGCCTGGCTTTCTATGCTAGGAAAATCACACTCATGGCCTGTCCCTAAGAGTTGAAGGCTGATAATTGTTAAAAATTCCCCATTTACTCTTAACAAAAGTGCCCTCTTCCTGGAGGATCTTTCTAGTACATCTCTAGGATTAGCATTTAGCCCACTATGCTCTTGCTGCAATAAGACAGACTTATCAGTGAAACCACCTGCTGGAATTCACAGCCAAAAGGAGTAAGCAGGTGTTGGATATTCCAGCTAGGAACTCTGTCTGCTAACAAAAGAGAATGTGGCTGTCATATACAAACAACAAGGGGAGATAGTCAGGGCAGGTCCTTGGCTCTATTTACTACAACATACTATTTTCATCAGCTGCCTAGAAATGCTTCCTCTTTCGAACTGATGGGTAGCTGTAACTCACTGACTACCCAGGAGCTGTCTGAGTAGTTCAGTGTGGGTTTAAACTTGCTGTCCTGCGTTACCATACCTGCTTACTAAAAAGTCTTAAAAGTATGCTTTATAAAGCATTAGTGTTGGCTCTGCATTCCGTGTAATGTGTGTGTCTCTTCCTTCTCCAAAAATAACTTCATCCTGGAATTTTACTTGTTCAAAACTAGCTTTCTTAAAACAAGCAAACAAAACCTTAACACAAATTAAAAGTTAGCTTTTGGAGACTGGAGAGAGAGCTTACTGGCTAAAGGCAGACACTGTTTTTGCAGAGGACCTGAATTTGGTTCCCAGAACCCTTCTGGGGCCACTCCAGCTCCAGGGAATCTGACGTCTCTGGCCTCCACAGACACATACCAATACACAGACACACATTCATACACATAATTAAAAATAAAAATCTTAGAACCTTTGAGTTAGCTTTTAACTTTAGACATAACTATAGAAACTGTTGTAATACCTGGGTGGGTTGTATTTTGATGGCAAGCCTTTGTAGACCTATCTTGCCAAAGCCTTGTCATCCTGTGCACCCCATGTGTCCTCCTCACCCCATACACTGCAGAGATACCATGAAANGTCCTCCTCCTNTTCTTTAAAAATGGTTCTGGCTGGGTTTGGTGGCTTGCACATATAACCTCAGCATTGGGAGACAGCAGCAGGAGGGCTGTGAGTTTGAAGACAGTATGGGTTATATAGGAAGACCTAAAGGTTTTTGTTTTGTTTTTCTTTTTCATTTTTTTTAAGTAGCTTTGTTCAATTTTTTGTTATTGGTTGTAAGTTAAACCTGAGAACGTTATTATGCTATGAAGGCTACCTGTGCCCTGGGTTCTCCCCATTAAGATTAGTTGGTTCAGTATCAATACAGATCAACTAAAAATAAATTTAAAATATTTTGTGCATAAGACACGTGATATATGAGAGAGAGAGAGAGAATGTGTGTGTGTGTGTGTGTGTGTGTGTGTGTGTGTGTGTGCGTGTGTACACTTGTGGAGGCCAGAGGCTGATGGCATCTACCTACCCCAACTGCTTGGAACTCACCAGGCTGGCCTCAAACTCACAGAGATCTGCATGTCTCTGCCTCTGCCTCCTGAGTGCTGAGACTTAAGGCATGCTCCACCAGTGCTTACTGCTCACCTCTTCCCTCTCCACCATTTTTGAGATAGTCTCCTCATTGAAGATCTCTGGAGCTCACCAATTGGCTAGACTGTCTGGCCAGCAAACCCCCCNCCCCCAATTCTGTCTCTGCCTGCTAGTCACTGTGCCTGGCTTTTTAAGTGTGTGTTGAAAATCTGAAGTTGGGTTCTCATGCTTGTATGGCAAGCACTTTACTCACTGAACTATCTCCCCAGCCCTGAAGAAAGATATATCTATAAATTTATATATAAATGTATTTAAACATACTTTTATAAAAGAATTACAAATAAAGATCAAAGTAATAGTGTGGCAACTACCTTCACTTGTCTGAGAGCTCAGCCATGGGTGNTTGGATGTGGGCCCCGAGGGAATCTGAGAGCCGTTCTCTATTCTCACAGGGAATTGTTACCTAGCTAACTAATAGCACAAATCTTATTTCAATCATGGTTTCCATCAGACTTGTGGTAGGGCTTGCAGAGGCTGAGTGGAGGAGGACAGGCAGGTGGCAGTTCCCTGGTTGTCCTAAGTAGCATATTCATCTGGATCTGTGGCTTGATTAGCAGAGGGGACAAACTGCTGTTCTAATGCTATTTCGTAGGACAGTCTTAATCTTGAACCTTCTAAGATCAGTGGTAGATCAGAAGTGGAGAGCCGGATTTATTCATCTACATATCACAAGGATAGATTCTTTTAGGTGTTTAAAAAGGAAATTCTAACAGGACCTTCCATCTTGCTTTAGTTTCCTCTTTAGTGCAGCTGTGTCCTCAGTGCCTGCTGAGTTTTAATCTCCAGGTTTTCTATCTGAAGAGGCTGGTCCCAGTGGGAAAGAAGTGGAACCAGGGCCTCTGAGAGCTTATGGAGTGAGAGTGAAGGAAGGAAGTGGTTGTATAGGAAGGGTGGCCAAGCGGAGTTTGAGGCCGGAAGTGCTAATTTTGTTTTCATTCTGTTTCTTTGTCTTCTCAGAAGTAATTCTGTTTTGTTCATTAGAATTGGGAGCATCTAGAGGAGGGACCACTGTCTCTGACAGATGAGGATACTATCTGAGCATCTACCACTGAACCTCGTTAACACAGAACAGCCCCCGTAAAAGCATGATTTGCTAATATAAATCAAATGCAGCTAAAATGTTCTGTCCTGGAAAGGGAAGGCCCAATATGGTGAGGAAGCTGTTTGCATGACAAACTCAGAGAGTATCCCAAAAGATCTGTCATTTCACTTTGTTCTGTTGGGTCAAAAAAGGCCTGTCCAGGGGACAGACTCCCTCAGATTAGTTAAGGGAGTGTTTTAGGCAAAGTTCCTTTAGTCAGCTCTTTTTAACTGACTTGGCCGTAGGGGCTGACTTCAAAAGCCTGCAGCACCACAAGCTGCTTTCTGTTCGTGTGCTGCACAATCCGGCTTTGTTCACTCCGGTACCGGCCTAGGGACCCTCCCTACNCTTGTTTGTGACTCTGCACTGAGCTTTAAATAAAGACCAAGGACCAACTGTGTTTTCACTNTGTGGCTATTAGGCCAAGCATGACTGGTCTTATTCTTCAGCCTACCATAGAGTGTGGCTAAAATTTCTGTCCATTTGAGTGCCAGATAAAAACTGAACTGTATTTCTTAGCAGCATTAGATAGAAAGTGTTACCTCTTCCTGTGTTTGTCAGGTGGGTTAGGAATCTCTAAGCTTCAGTTAACAGTTTAGTCAACACCTCAAAGGAAGCCTGGGACCAGAGCTTGAATTCTGAATTCCAATGTGATGTGCTCGTCACTATGCTATGCCCTGGTCCGCATTTGAAGTAATGAAGGTCATCAGCTGAGACACTGAAATGCACCGGGACACAGATTAAAAACTCTCTCTGTTGTATCCATACTGTGTTGGTGTCTTGTGGTTTGGGGTGTCATATTCCAGAAAGATTAAAGTTATAAAAATTAACCCTAAATCGTGTGAACTTAGTCCCGTGGTCACCTGAGCAACAGCATTCTCAGTTCTAGCAATGATTTGCCACTTACTGAGCTGGCTAACTAGCGAGCCTGTCTTCCTCTAAATACCTGTGGGAGCAAAGGAACACCACAGTCACTTTCTAGGTAGGCTGAGTTTATTTTTAATGGTTCTATTTTATTCAGAGTATCTCTTTGTTTTCAGAGTCAGCCTCAGTCTCCAAAGAAAACCACATCCCTTTTTCCTATCAAAAATGGTTCCAAAGAAAATGGGATCCATGAGGAACAAGACCAAGAACCACAGGATCTCTTTGCAGGCAAGTAGAGACTCAAAGTTTAGGCACCTTCTATTCACCTGTATTAAGTTATGAATTACTAAAGTAGGACCCACCATGCATATACATAAGTTTGAAGGCTTAAGCCCGGCATAATGGAGGTCTATGTCTATGATCCTAGCTCTGAGAAAGTGAAGGCAGGAAGATGAGGAGTTCAAGGTCATCTTTGCTACTTAGCAAGCCAGCTGAGACTTTGTCTCAAAAACAAAACAAAACTACAACAAAACCCCTAAACAAAAAACAAATCCATTTTTTAAGAACATGAGTTAAATTATTAAATGTTAGAAATATGGTCAGGAAAGCCAGGCAGTGGTGGCAGCATGAGGCAGAGGCAGGTAGATCTCTGAGTTTGAAGCCAGACTGGTCTACAGAATGAGTTCCAGGACCGCCAGGACTGTTTCACAGAGAAACTCTGTCTTGAAAAACCAAAAAAAAAAAGGAAAGGAAAAAAGGAATGTGGTCAGGGGAATTATAGAAATTGTATATCACAGGAGCTCACAAAAGTATGAGGTTCCTGACCATTGCAGTAGCTTTGAGATATGTAGTCTGTGTATCTTGGCCTAGAACTCTCAATCCTCCTGCATCAGCTTCTCAAATAACTGGGATTACAGGTACGTGCCTCCACTCCTGACCTTACTTAATTAATTTGAGACACTATTTTACTCTGTAGCCTTCACCAACCTGGAATTTGCTGGCCTCAAACTTGTGACCGTGTCTCTGCCTCCCAAGTGTTAGAATTGTAGACATGGNCCCCATGCCTCGTGCTTAGAACCATGAGAGACTGAGACTAGAGAGGGTGGGATAGATATGAATATGGATTTAGAGGAAGAATTGAAAGTTTGTTTAGATTTTAATATTTTAAACTTGAATATAAAGGAAAATACCCAGGCGATGAACTGTCCAGGGAAATTATACAGTCGTGTGTGGTGACTCACAACTGTGATCCCAGCACTCAGGAGGCCAAGGCAGGAGGAGTTTTACAAGCTCCAGTAAGACCCTGTCTGTAAAAAGAAAGCCAAAAAGGGAGAGCTGTAGATATCCATAAAGATCCTGTTCCTAGAGGTGGTAATGGAAACTGCTGTGTGTGTGAGATTTTCAGAGGAAAAAAATGGTAAGGAAAGAGAGACAAGACTGAAGGACAAGATCTTGAGAGGCCTCTCCCACTAGGACCCTGGTAGGCCATCTGAAGACCATGAAAGGGACAAAGAGTCTTGAAGAATGTAAAGATTTAAAAGTTTCCACTCCATTTGGTCTCTGGAACATGAACAAGTACACAGTGCATTCTGGTGGTCATATTTTTAGGGGGAAGAGGGGTGGATTAAAGAGAAATAATAAAATACAAGAATTGATTATCTTTAATTATGTAGTGTATTAAGAAGAAGGTAAACTTTCTGTCTTTGAGCCTTTGACATTTATGTGATCTTTCCTTCTACAACCTGAAATCTTAGTGCCACAGTTATCCCAGTGACTGGCTTTCTCTATGAATGTGTAAATCTTACAGATTTTCTCAGCACAATCATTTTGGTTTATGTCATCTGTTACCAGCTTTACAGGCAGCCGGTTGCTGCCTCACTACTGAGAGAAGAGCGTACAATGCCTGTAGAAAGGAATGCTCCACAGTGAGACATCCTGTTTAGGACTTGAGCACACTTTAAAGCTCAGATTTTATTTCCTACACAGTTGCCACAGTGCCAATTGGTCCCTCTAGCTCCCAAAGGCTTTTCAAACATATCCCTGTTAGGAATGCNAGGAAAGAAGCCCNTGTTTTCATATGTGGGCATCTCTCGAAGTCCTTTCAATGGGAAATGCTCAGTTTTTCAAAGGCTTTTACCACTGTTTCAGCAAGCCATAGATATTTTCTATTTTCCATTCTGGAGATTGAGTCCAAAGCCTTTGGGCATGCCTAAGTAGGCTCTCTGCCACTGAGCTGTATTTTCACCCCTTGGTTTGGTTCTAGACAGGATTCTACTGTATAGTCCAGGCTGGCCAAGCTCTAGCCTCAGTATTTTGTGGGTTTGTTTTGTTATTTTTTTGTTTTTGTTTTTGTTTTTGTTTTTGTTTTGAGACAAAGTATCTTTGGCTCTCTTAAGATCTCTCTCCCTTTCTCTCTCCCTCTCCCTCTTCTTTCTCTTACCCCCTCATTTTCCTTTATCACTCTGTGGCCCAAGCTAGCTTCAAACTCATGGCACTCCTTCTGCCTCAGCAGCCCAAGTCTGAGGTTATAAGCATGAAGCTTGGATTACACCACGACCATATGAGACAGGGTCCCTTTTTATGTAGCCCAGGATGGCCTCAAACTCCCTATCATTCTGTTATCCTACTTCAACTTCTTAGGAATTTTTTTTCCTGGTACTGGGAATTGATCCCAGGTCCTCACATATATTAGGCAAGTGTCCTTTCACTGAATTAGGCCCCCAGCTATCTTAGCTAGGGTTTCTATTGCTGTGATGAAACAGCACAGCCAAAAGCAACTTGGGAAGGAAAGGATTTATTTTTGATTACACTTCCACACCACAATCCACCATCATACAGGGCAGGAAACTGGAAGCAGGAGCGGATGCAGAGGCTGTGGAGGGGAGCTGCTTACTGGCTTGTTCTCATGGCTTGCTCAGCCTGCTTTCTATAAGAACCCCGGACCACCAGCCCACCCTATCCACAATGTATTATGCCCACATCAAACACCAAATAAGAAAATACCCTATAGGCTTGTCTACACCCTAGTCTATGGAAGCATTTTTCAATTTAGGCTTCCTTCTCTTAGATGACTCTTGCTTGTGTCAAGTCGATAAAAACTAGACAAGACACCAGCCATTTTTTGTTTGCTTGTTTGTTTGAGACAAGGACTCACTAAATTGCTCAGGTAGACCTTGAATTATCAATCCTCCTGCTTCAGCCTCCTGAGTAGCTAGATTTTAGGTCTGTGCTCTAGACCTGGCTGGAGTGCTGGGATTACAGGTACAACCTATCATACCCAAAGGTTTTCAATGAACAGCACATGTTTGACTCACTAACTTAGTCTGTCATGTTGGATCTCATTCAGTGAACCACCTATACCAACTTGAGCTGGCTTCTTGTTTCAAAGACTTCACAACCCAACACACTCATTCTGTGTGCTGCTTCCTGTTTTATGCCCTCATGGCAGGATCTTTTGCAGAAATGATTCACTTTCNGTGGTCAGCACAGTAATCTAAAACTGCCTGTGGTTCTGCCTAGCTCCCCTTTAAAATCTAGAAAGAAAAGGCAGCAGCTTTCTCTGTAGTCCCCAAGACTAAACTGAATGTATAATGGTCAGATCTGTAAGTGGATATTTGTGTTTTTCTTTACTAAAAAGAAAAACAACAAACTGGTTGGGGTTAGAACTTCTAGCTTCATTGCTCCACATTGGAAGTGCATTTGCATAAGAAATTTTATTGTCTAAAAATGGTACAGAATGCTATTTTAGAAGTCATTTCTCTGGAACACACTTAGAGAATGAGTTGTTCTGCTCACCTGCGTCTTCTCTAGAGAGGTGGCTCTTTTTTTTTTTCCCCTGAGACAGGGTTTCTCTGTGTAGCTTTGGAGCCTGTCCTGAATCTCCCTCTGTAGACCAGGCTGGCCTCGAACTCACAGAGATCTGTCTGGCTCTGCCTCCCGAGTGTTGGAATTAAAGGTGTGTGCTATCACTGCCAGCTGTGGCTAGTTTTTAAACTTTCAGTGTAACTCTAGTGTACCAAACCACCCTTTCCCAAGCATTACTGTGTGTTTTCTAGTTAATGAGGCTTCCTCTGATGTGTGCTGGCCTGTTCTGTCATGCTGTTTATAAAGCAGATGACCAAAGGTGCTGTCTTGTACAAACAACAAAAAACAAGAGTAAATGAGTTTCATGTAAGCTTTTGAGTGACCACTCCCACACATTTGACACATTTATTTTGGCTGTGGAGTCTCTTTGCTAGATCATTGTTTCTTTGGCCAAATGGTTACATCTGGGAAGAAAAGGGAGAGCTTGCTCTCCCAAACCTGTGNTAAATAACACTCCCCTCAGTGTCCTCTCCTTTGAGTCATGTAAAAATTTTGTGGCTCTTGATTTTTGTTGTATTGGGTGCTTGCCATTTTTCTTGTGCTCACTCACCCTGTAGGACTGATGTTCAGCCTTCAAAAACCCATTATTGACACTTATTTTAAAACATCAACTGTTTTCAGATGCCACAGTGGAACTATCCCTGGACAGCACACAAAATAACCAGAAGATGATGTCAGCCAAAACACTTAGTTCTCATTCTCCACAAGAAGCCACAAATTCTCCTAAGCCACAGCCAAGCTATGAGGAGGTGAGAATATGCACTGTTGGTCTTCTTGCTTTTTGTCTTTAGGACTGTGTGCTGCTGGTCTAGAGTTCATTTGGGTTTGAACCTGAGAAAATATTTACAGCTCCTGAAGAAGAACTATGGTTAATGCACAGCCAGAATCCAAACAAGAACTCTTTCTTAGTGTCTGTTCCCCAGGACAGCATAAAGGTTTTCACTGGTCACTGATGTTATTTACTGTCGGAAGCTCCCATAAGCAGAAATACAGCCTTGTCCTACCCCTCTTTACCCAGAAAAGGCCAAGTCTACCAAAATCCTGTAATTATTCATTATTGTGAAAATAAGAGTTTAAGGGAATTGATGTGAAAGTGGTCTGTGAACTGGTTCATGACTTAAACTGTGGGCATTGGTTCACTGGAGCTACTGGGAATGGCCAGAGCCGAATACTGAAAATACTTTATTATATTGACAGGTGTTGAATACTGTGTGATGTCTAGCCTTCTTTATGTGAATTCTCTTCATTTTCTTTTAAAAGCTAGAGGAAGAAGAACAGGAGGACCAGTTTGATCTGACAGTTGGTATTACTGACCCTGAGAAGATCGGTAAGGTCCTCTGGACTCTTGTGATGTTACAATGGGTCCTACCTAGCTAGTTTGGGAATGGCTGTCAACAGAGCTGAGCCAGCAGAAGTGAAGTGCTTCATCAGTGTCTTTGCTGGAACTAAGCTTCTCCAGCACAGTACTTAGATTTTTTTTTCCTTATCTTTAGGAAGAAAAAAACAGAGACTCGAAATATAATTATAATCTTTAAAAATGCAGACGTTGGGGGTGGGGCGTGTTGGAGAGATGGCTCAGCAATTACAAGCACTTGACTGCTCTTCCAGAGGTACTGAGTTCAGGTCCCAGCAACCACGTGGTGGCTCACAGCCATCTGTAATGGGATCAGATTCCTTCTTCTAGTTTCTGGTGTGCATGAAGACAGAGCACTCATATACATAAAATACATGAATAAATTAAAAAAAAAAAACTGAAACAGGGGACCAGAAGATGACTGAGGGCCTAAGGACACCTACAGCCAAGCCTGACACCTGAGTTCGGTTCCCAGAGCCTACATGTAGAAGGAGAGAACCCACTCTGAAAGTTGTTTCTGACCTTCACATGTGTATCATGGCATGGCCATGCCCACAATCATACATACAAACACAAAATTAATAATAATTTTAAAAAACCCTAAATGGGCTGGAGAAATGGCTCAACACTAAAGAGTACCCAATACTCTTGCAGAGGACCCAGTGCCTAAAGTGGGTGGCTCACAACTGCCGGCTGTTCCAGCAGGGTGTTCATGGGCATCTTGTTCAGTTCCTTCACCTATCAGAAGAGGGAAGAGAGACCCAAAGAGAAAGTAGCNTTCCTGTTAAGGCAGAGTGTGGTATATAGTAAAAGTAGGACCAGGGCTTTGGGTACATATCTAGGAATCTCTTGCCTGAATATTCCTACTCTAGAACTAGGAATATCCCTTAACACATTAATTTTAAGCTTAGCTGCTGAAATCCTTAGTAGAACAATACAAATTACAAGTGGTACTAATTGTTTGAACATTCACTGCTGTGATTTTGAACAGGAGAGCAAGTGTATTAGTTACCTAGACCTGCTGTCACACAAAACCACAAACTTGAAGACTTAACAGTAGAAGTAAGCTAAGGGTGGTAGGTCANACCTGTACTTCCCACACTTGAGTGCTGAGGCAGGAGGGATCCCATGAGTTTGAGACTAACTGGGCTATAGAGTGAAAACCTATCTCAAAGCCCATCAGTGGTGGTGCACGCCTTTAATCCCGACACTTGGGAGGCAGAGGCAGGCGAATCTCTGAGTTTGAGGCCAGTCTGGTCTACAGAGTGAGTTTCAGAACAGCCAGGGCTACACAGAGAAAAGAAAAGGAAAGGAAAAATAAACCTATCTCAAAAACAAAACCAGAGATTTTTTCACGATTCTGAGGCAAGAAGCCCTGAACTCATGGTGTGGGCATGGCCCTGCTCCTCTGAACTCATGGTGTGGGCATGGCCCTGCTCCTCTGAACTCATGGTGTGGGCATGGCCCTGCTCCTCTGAAATCATGGCGTGGGCATGGCCATGATCCTCTGAAATTGGAAGGGAAGGAAGGCCCTTGCCTGTCTCTGCCTTCTAGTGGTCTGAGGTGTGCGTTGGCTTGAAGATACATCATTACATTGTCCTCACTGTCCCAAGACATTCTAAGGGTCTCCACATCATCATTCCTCTAGGAATGTCCATCTGAGTTGCCTTATTTTTTAAGGACGACAGTCATGTTGGACTTGATCCACCCTAATGACCTTGTTTTATACATTGTATCTGTGAAGACAATGTTTTCAATAAAGTCGTTATGAAGTACTGACCCCACAGTACAGAGCTCACAAATCAGATTTGAACACAAATTGCTCTACGTGCTTTCATCCCCTTGTTCTGTATTTTATGGATTCTTGGTCATGTTGATTCCAAGAAACCAGCTAATTAAACCATTTTTCTATCCAGGACACAATCTTTATAACAGCATGTTCTGTTTGTGTGGGTTGTTTAGTCAACATGAGCTTCTCATTCCAGCACACATCTAAATAAATTAGAATTGTACATTTACCAGGATATCCTTTTTAGAGACTTGGCAATTTGAATATGTCATCTCCAGCTGGAAGTTATTTAGGAACTCTGTGCATTGTCTGACTGTTATGTGACCGGCTACTTTCAGGACTTCTGTATTGTTAGCCGGGTACCTCTCTTCACACACACTGTTGTAGCTAGAACAGTTCTGGAGACTCTCCAGGGGACCTGGAGGTCATGCTTGGCTAATGTGCTGTGTGGACATGGGCACTTAGACTTCTCCCTTGTGGAACTAGACATGACTATTTTACAGTGAGTGAAATTTTGATTAAACTTAAGGGTCTTTTGTTGTTGTTGTTTTTCAAGACAGGGTTTCTCTGTGTAACAGCCCTGGCTGTCCTGGAACTGCTTTGTAGACCAGACTGGCCTCAAACTCACAGAGATCCACCTGCCTCTGTCCGTCTACCGAGTGCTGGGGTTAAAGGTGTGTACCACCACCCCCAGCCCAAGAATTTTTTTTTAATCAGTGGTAAACAGCCTTAGTATCAGGCAATGTATTATAAGTGTTTCACTGTATTGTAAAGGTGGTAATCAGTGTAAGTTAATTTCTTTAGCTTAGCTTGTAAATCCTATTTTGCAATACCCTTTTTGGTAGGTACTGGTGAGATAAGACATGTATGCCTTCTATTTCTGTATAATTTGTAGCTGTGTGTGCGTGCGTGTGCACTTACAAATAAAAACAAGCATTTGCACCCATCACAGTGGAATGATGTTTCAGTGTGTGAACTCTGCTGGTCCAGTTCTACCCCTTCTTCCTGGTCCCTCACTCCAGAATCAGATCAGAAACAAAGGCAACTGGGAATTGTTGACCTANGCTTTCCTGTTTCATGAGAGGAGGAATCAGAGACAAGGGAAAAAGGGAAAAAAAAAATCCTAAACCCATGGTCCAGCTTTGTCTGGATTCCAATCTATGTCTTTTCAGGGCTCAGGAAGTCAATAGAGCCTTTATCTCCCTAAGTGGTCTAGGTCAGGACACTACCACAGAAAAAACAGTTGCTTGAATCCCAGATTATTTGACAGTCAAAGGCTTTTTCATAAATATAATTCCTCCAGGAAAGGGAGATTTTTGTGACATCAAGCAGCCCAAGTGTCTTCCTGCCAGGCCCTTTGCTCTGGGTGAACATGTTGGATCAGAGAGGTCAGTGTCTTCCAGCACCAGTGGTATCGTCTCTGAAAGAGCAGAGCAAGCCTGGAGCTAGCTTAGGGCAGAGCTGCTTGTTTCCTTTNACATCAGCTGCTTCCTTCTCCTGCTTTCTACAGCAAGGGAATTGTTTGGTTTGGGACAGATGTGTGTAACCAGCCCAAATATTGGCATGGTAACAACTGATGAATTGTCAGTATCCAGTGCTGCTTTGTGGAGGGTATAAATGAAGCCTAGCTTTGGAACAGGGGACTGACTCTCTTGTCTAACTCAAACTGGGGCCCAGCCAGCATCCGTGGGGGCATGTGTGCCACACAGCCCCCGAGGCACAGGAAAAACTGGATTTTAGGATTACATATAAAGCCTGGAAATGAAACAAGCCCTTCTGATAGAGGGCTCCTGTAGCTTATGGTCTCTGGTTAAATATTATTGGATTAGCTTTCCTTTCTTTAGTTAAAAGAATAATTCTCACCTGCTTTCTTGTTCTCCCACAGGGGATGGTATGAATGCCTATGTAGCTTACAAAGTCACAACACAGGTGAGTTCCAGTGACACTGCTGATGCACCTCAGTAGACCTGACTGCTCACACTAGGTTAACATTTAGATTATTTCTGGGTATCTTTTTGNTTTTTGGTTTTTGTTTTTCAATATTCTCCTCCTATTTACTCAAGCTGTAGCAAGTCTACTTTGCCTTGATAATCTTATTTTATGTGTATAAGTGTTTTGCCTGCATGTATGTATGTGCATGCCTGGTACCCACAAAGGCCAGAAGAGGGTGTTAAAACCACTTGGAACTGGAGTTACAGATGGTTGTAATCTGCCATTTGGGTGCTGGGAACTGAACCCAACCCAGATCCTCTGGAAAAGCAGCCATTGATCTTAACCTCTGAGCCATCTCTCTAGGCCCTTGCCTTGGTAATCTTAAGTAGGTACACAGACTAGTCCTTCCCAGTATTCTTCCAGAAAGCTAATGTTTCTGTGTGAAACTTTGCAAGGTTTAAAATGTACAGAATATCTGACTTTTACCCTATCCCTCAGGAACTATGTGACTGGAGCTAGTAATGAAGAGTAATTATCTGTTACAACTTTTCAATTCTTGAGCCAGACAAGGTGGCCCACATCTGTAATCCCAGCACTAGGGAGGCAGAAGCAGGAGGATCAGGAGTTTGAGAACAGCCTGAGGTACTTAATGAGACCCT
>LZPO01027369.1:487897-498514 GCA_001675575.1 Neotoma lepida
GTAGATGGCACTGTGTCGAGCTGTCTTTGATGCCTTTCCTTCAGATGACTCTTTATAAAACATAGATTTAACCTTTTTACTGTTTCTGGTTATTTTGTTTCTTAAATTCCATTCTAGGAATGACAAAAGTGAAAGTTGGGAAGGAAGATTCCTCTTCTGCAGAATTTCTTGAAAAAAGAAGGGCTGCTTTGGAAAGGTAGGTGCCTGCCAACCCTATTGTAGGTCTCTGTGGAACAGTGAGAAGCTGTTGGTTTGCTGCATTAGTGGAGATGAACTGAGGTCAATTACAGTTACACCNCCTTGTTACTGATGACTTTTCCAAGTATTTACCTTCCCACTTCAGTCATAAGCCATCTTTTTCCTCTCCATCCTGAAAGAACAATCATATTTTCCTTCTTGAATAATATAGTGGATGGTTCTGAAGNCTTGCTGATGAGTCAGTTTGCTATCTTTTAGAAACGTGAAGAACATGAAGCTTTTTGTTTGTTTTTAATATTTTTATGTGCATCGGTGTTTTTCCTGTGTGTATACCTATGTAAGGGTGTTGGGTCCCTGGAACTGTAATTACAGACAGTTGTGAGCTACCATGTAGGTGCTGGGAACTAAACCTGGGTCCTCTGGGAGAGCAGCCAGTGCTCTTAACCACTGAGCCATCTCTCCAGCCCCGAACATGAAATTTTGAATACTTACAAGCAGAAATTTGCTTATGTGCCTTATCTGAGGACATTTTAAATACTAAAGGACACGGGTCCCAGCCAGCACTGTCAACACCCCAAACCTTCAGAGTCCTAACCAACTGGTGATTTTTATCCTTTAGGTACCTTCAAAGAGTTGTGAATCATCCTACCATGTTACAAGACCCAGATGTCAGGGAGTTTTTGGAAAAAGAAGAGGTTAGTGTTGTACAAAGCTCAACTTCAGATCTCTGTCTACCTTTAGTGAAATGAAGCTGGGTCATTTGACAAATACTTAAATCCCCAAAAGAGACAAGGATTTNCNCTGCTCACATGAAAGGAGCTCTACTTGTATCAAATGATGACCTAGTCGAGTCTTGTAGAAAACAGTGCTCTGTTGGCAAGGTCTTGGCATGTCTTGCATAGATTACTAATTTGGTTCAAATTGAATGTGTGTTTTGTGCTAGAAAGCTTAAAGGCATTAGTTAAAAACCAGGTACCACCAGGTGGTGGTAGCACACGCCTTTAATCCCAGCACTTGGGAGGCAGGGGCAAGTGGATCTCTGAGTTCAAGGCCAGATTGGTTTATAGAGTGAGTTCTAGGACAGCAAGGGATACATAGAGAAACTCTGTCTCAAAACAAAAACAAAAACAAAAACAAAACAAAAACAAAAAAAAGCTACCACAGACCATAGAACTGCCATATAGCAAAAGGGTTGAGTGAAGTGGACAGGGTTTTGTTTTGTTTTTTTATGGAGAAAGGGTTTATTTTGCTTACACTTCCACATCATAGTCCATATTTGAAGGAACTCAGGACAAGAATTCAAACAGGNCAGGAACCTGGAGGCAGGAGCTGACACAGAAGCCCTGGAGGAGGCTTACTCCCATGGTTTGCTCAGCCTGCTTTCTTTTTTATTTTTATTTTTTTAACTTTTTTTTTTTTATTAAAACATTTGATGTACAACTGCAGGAGAGATAATATACAGATAGCTTGAACATAAATAGAGGTACAAATTCTTATCCTAATAGTGAAATGTTTCACTAAAGCATGCCCAGTGACTGGGCAAAACCCAAACTTATTTTATGCTACAGTCATCCTAGGGTCCTTCCTGCTAGGTAGCCTCCCTGGATCTGTGGGTTGCAGACTGATTGTCCTTTGGTCTATATCTAGTATCCACCTATTAGTGAGTACACACCATGTTTGGACAGGGTTTTTTATAGACTATGCATGGACTATTCATGATTGTGAAAAAATGGAGACACTGCAATCACTAATAACTGAAGAATTAAATAAAATACATCCACACAGCGAACGTTTTCTTTTGACCATAAACAGAACATGTAAAGAAATACGAGTATGTGGAAGCACCAAATAGCAGGTATACCCTGAAGCAGAAGTCNGTAAGGATCCTCTCTCAGCCCCACCTTACCACTTCCTGTCTCCTGTCTCNACAGTCTTCCAAACCTCTATGGTCAGCTAGTGGCTAGCTCCACCCTCTGACTCTAAGCAATCTTTATTTGTCAGAACACAATTAAAATATCACAGATCTATCTATCTAACAGAATTAGATCTATGTAAAGGTGAAAGGAGAGAGCTGACTCCACAAAGTTGTCCTCTGACCTCTGTAGGTGTGCTGTGGCACATGCATACACACACAAAATAATTTTAAAACATTAAAGAATAAAAATAAAAGCCAGATGGTTGTGGTGCATGCCTTTAATCCCAGCACTCAGGAGGCAGAGACAGGTGGATCTCTGTGAGTGGTCTACAAAGCTAGTTCCAGGACAGCCAGAGCTACACAGAGAAACCCTGTCTCAAAACCAAAAAAACAAAACAAAGCAAAATAATAATAATAATAATAATAAAAATAATAATAATAAAATAAAGGAATGCTTGGTATTTAAGTAGTTCACACCTGGATAGGCAGACAGTCTTGGTGTGAGATTGCCCAGCCACACAACACTCTCAGTCTATTTTCTTTCTATGAAGAACATCAAANGCTGAAAATTTTATTGGTTCTTTCTGCCATGGTGCTTTGATTTTTGTTTCTGCACATACTAACTTTAGATTACTATAACTTCCTTAGAATACAAGAATTTACAGTTCAAATAACTTATCTGACAAGTTTTGGGCATGCCATCTGATGGATACTAATTCTTCTGAACCTAAAATAGGGGCAGCAGATAACTTGCCATCCCCGCCTTCTTGGTCTTGTAGCTGCCACGTGCCGTGGGTACTCAGGCTTTGAGTGGTGCTGGGCTCCTTAAGATGTTCAACAAAGCTACAGACGCAGTCAGCAAGATGACCATCAAGATGAATGAGTCAGACATTGTGAGTAGCCTATGCCTCTCAGATGCCCTGAGAAGTCCTGAAATTTCTGAGATGACTTTCCTTTCAATTAAAAAAAAACAAAAACAGCCCCTGAAAAAAAGCTGCTAAAGAAAAGCTGCTCCCTGCACTTTGTGGAACATTTTCAACCCAGCTCTGGGCTTGTGTGTTTTCAGTGGTTCGAGGAGAAGCTCCAGGAGGTGGAGTGCGAGGAGCAGCGTCTGCGGAAGCTGCATGCTGTGGTGGAGACTCTAGTCAACCACAGAAAAGGTAACCACTGGCTTGGAACGCCCCTGCACTCGGGGAAATCAGTGTCTTTAGTGGGCTGGAGATGAGAGGCATGCTGTTCCCAACCTTCAGCTGTCCAAGTCGGAATTCTCAGCCCACCTGTTGCTTGATGTTCTGATAAACACGATATACCCTGGTCTCCTGGCAAGAAACATGACTCAAAGCACTGTGGGTGGTGGGTGGAGGGAGGCTTCCTAGGTACATGCTGCTTTTGTTGATGGGAGTTGGTGGCTTGCATCCAAAATCATAGTGCTTTTGTGACATGGTCATGCTGGCAAGGTGGAAATGCAGGGAAGCCATCTACCTGTGTCTCCTTTCTTCCCCTTCCTTTAGTGAGCTTTGCTTTCCTTCTGTGTCTTAAACATACTGGTAACAAGAAATCTAAAAGACCATTAGCATGAAGCCAGTGTAAGGGCTGGCAAGCTATGACATGGCTGAGAGGACTGATTTGGCCTTGGACCCTGCTGCCATGAGAAGAGTAGGAAGAGAAAGAGTATGCCACAGAGACTATGTGGCCTGCAGAGCCAAAGGTACTGACTGGCCCTGTACAGAAAATTTGCTCTGCTCTAGAAAGTGGGAGAGTCTGTGTGTGTGTGTGTGTGTGTGTGTGTGTGTGTGTGTGTGATGCATATAGGTAGTTTGTGATCTTCAACATCAACATCAGAGCCACTTCTTCCCTTGGTCTGCTTCCATGAGCTTGAAGTTGGCTCTCCAGGAATGCTTTAACTGCTTCCTTCAGGTGGCCAGACCTAGTCACATGTAATTAGCAAGAGCTTTTCCCTCCCAGTCCTGTGACCAACTCAGGCCACTTTCCCTTCACTTTGAGTTTGGAGACTGGATTGCAGAACCCTCNGTTGTCAGATATGCAGGGGCCAGAATTGCTAGGACGTGCTACACAGGGTCAGCTGCCTTGTCCCTCTCCTGAGAGATCAGAGGCCTCTGCTGTCTTTGCCTCCTTCCAGAGCTAGCTCTGAACACAGCCCAGTTTGCCAAGAGTCTAGCCATGCTTGGGAGCTCTGAGGACAACACGGCNCTGTCTCGAGCACTCTCCCAGCTGGCTGAGGTGGAAGAAAAGATTGAGCAGCTCCACCAGGAACAGGCCAACAATGACTTCTTCCTCCTTGCTGAACTCCTGAGTGACTACATTCGCCTCTTGGCCATCGTCAGAGTAAGCCTCACTTCCTCCTCCCCCACCCCACCCCNGGGGGTCTCCTGCTCACCACTTCCTAAGAAAAGCTTATCTCATTTTAGTTTAGGAGTGGTTGTAACTTCTATTCTTGAAAGGCCCCTGCAGGCCCAGCAATTGCTTAAACTAGCCAGTTACCTCTTGTTATTCTGAGGCCCACAGCAGCCCACTATTGAATTTCCAAGTAGGCCCCCTTAATGTTGAGGACAGGCAGTATTCTCTGTGCGCCTTTCTCCAAGCAAGGCTTATTACAGACTGCTGCTTGGCCCCTGGAGCAGTGACTCTTCAGTCCTTTGGCCTTTGCCCTGATAAGAGCTCTTGCTGGCTTCCACTTGTCCTTCCAGTGTGACCAGTCAGGTAATGACATAGAACTGGCTTGGTGTTGCATGGAGGAGTGTGGCCCACATGCTGAGAGAGCTTGTCACCAGAGCCCTCCTTGTGCTGTGCTGACCACACTGGTAGCAACACTGCACGCTGCCCTTCAGGTCAGACACCTCCCNTCTCTTNGTGACCAGGGTGTCTGTTTCCAGAGCTCTTAGATCAGTTAAGGAAGCTTGACTGGGCAGTATTAGCTCCTTGCATGGCCTCCCTGATAAAGGAAGAAACTAAGAGGAGCCTGGTGCCTGCACTGTAAGGACCTGATTCTGCACGGTATCAGGGTGCATGAGCCTTAGCCTACTCTTCATCCTCAGCGCATCTCCTACTGTGGAGCTGCCCGCTGGGTTCTTACTTCCCTGCAGGCATAGCTGCTAAACGCAGAAGCCCCGAGAGCTGCTCCTTGTCCTTCTGNTCCTTGGTTGCTGCTAACTCCAGAGAGATAAGAGGCTTGAAAAAGGACCCTATGTCAGATGCTTAGAACCAGTTAGACTGCTCAGGCTGGAGAGCCATCCTGGGGAAGGGCTCTGTCTGGGGAAAGCTTTCTGTGAGGAGCATTGTTTTAGTGGGCAGGGGTTCCCAAGAGAGCACAGCATTTGGATATGATTCCAGGCAGGGGAAGCTTGTGTGAACAGAGCAAAGAGAAGCCAAGCCTGGTTGTCGATGGGCTGGGGCAGCAACCTGAGAACAGAACTATGAGCAGGTCTGTTCTTAGACAACCTGTGCCCACCCCCTCATGCTGTGAGCTAACGGTGGGAGTGGAGAAATGAGCAAAGACTTCTTTTGTGTCCTTCCCTGAACCCAATGGGATAGGTTCAAGCCTTTCTTAGATATGGAATCACCCTTTACCTGAACTTTTGACATTGATGTGCTAAGAAATTTCAAGAGGAAGGTATGGGAACACANGCTTGTAATCCCAGCAGTTGAGAGGCTAAGGCAAGATCATGATAAATTCCAGACGAGCCTGTGCTACGAGTGAGTTCACTGGATACGTAGTGAAACCTGTCTTGAGAAACAAAGAAACTGGAGAGCAGCAGCAGGGCTAGGAAGGTGAATTTGGTGGCACTGCACTCTGCAGTCTCTGGGGTTTATGTTTTGGCCCAGGTGTGTGCTGAGGAAGCCTAGGACACATCCAGGGAAACTTTGTAGGGAATGGGGAGCAAATAAACAGGACTAGGAGACTGGCCCTAGGCACACTCTTTGATGTGGACTGCCTTTTGAAGCCTATAGCGTGTAGGTGGGATGGGAAATGGTTAGGCCAACAACTGACCTTCTCTGAAAATGCTAATTCTGTTCAAAAGCCCAGAAACAGGAAGCCAATAATGACGTTTGGAGCACTTCTTGCAGGCCTTGATAGCCTAGATCAGGCAAGCTAGTGTGTGGGNGAGGTGAAGGCAGTAAGTAGGTCGTGTGACCATTTTAAGTGTTTATGTAAAGAATCCTTGAGCTGCCAGCATGGTGACTCATGCCAGTAATGCTAGCACTTGAGAGATTGAGGCAAGAGGCTCCGGAGTTCAAGGTCATCCTCAGCTATGTAATGAGATCAGACCTGCCCAGCCTCCTGAGACCTTGTCTCAAAAGGAAAAAAAAAGTCCTTCTGTTACCAAGTGTGTCATTTGTGTCTGCTAAAAGGCTGCTTCCTTGCTGCAGACTTATAGATCTGGGGCTAGGCAAAGTCCCTAGCTTNAAGTTTCTGTACCTGCTTGTTTTCCCAGTGTTCTGTGTTTGTGTAAACATCTACTGTAATTGCTAATACAGTGATGGCATTCCCAGAAGATAAGGTTCTTTGAGAGTAGGACTATGTGTTTCAACTCCCACTGTATTCTTAGCTTCTCACATGTGGCAGACTTGGGGAAAGCGTGTAGACTCATGGTCTGACTTGGTTGAGGTGTAGGCAGTTTAGAAACTTTATTAGTGTCGAGTATAGACATCAGGCCACCCACTGTGTTCCCAGTCATCCGGCCCTGAGAGTAGCATGGCCCTGGTTCACTGGAAGCTTGAAGAGGACCTGACCCAAGCTTGTGCTTTTAGACGTTAAATGCCCAGCTGGGCACTAACAGTGGCTGCAGACCCTGCCCTTGCTCAGTGCTTCCCTGGCACAACTGCTGGGAGAGCCTCCTTCTAAGGCAGAGCCAGCCAGGGTTACCCAAGAGCCGGCTGTGCTCCTCCCAACTGCCCTCCCCCATAGGCTGCCTTCGACCAGCGCATGAAGACATGGCAGCGCTGGCAGGATGCGCAGGCCACGCTGCAGAAGAAGCGAGAGTCAGAGGCTCGGCTGCTGTGGGCCAACAAGCCTGACAAACTGCAGCAAGCCAAGGATGAGATTACAGAGGTGAGTTAGCCCATGTGGATATACTGCTGGTCCTCAGTGAACGCTTGAACACTGCTCCCATCCTGACCAGATGCCTGGGAGCCCACAACAGGCAAGAGAGANAATTAAAGAGCTGGGGNTGTTGGGCAGGTCTCTGAGGATGACTTCAGGGCAGCCTTGAGGCCTGGCTCTGTCTGTCTGTCTGTCTGTCTGTCTGTCTATCTATCTATCTATCTTATCATCTATCTATCTATATTATATATATATTTTTTTAATTTGTGTGTTTATGGGTGTTTTTCCTGCATGTATGTCTGTGCACAATGTGCCTTCTTAGTACCTGAAAAGGCCAGAAGAGAGTGTTGGATACCTAGGAATTTGTGAGCCACCATGTGGGTATTGGGATTTGAACCCGAGTCCTCTGGAAGAGCAGCCAGCTCTGGTTCCTTGCATGAATCTTTGAAAAGCTACTTAGGTGACTCAGATATGCCCCATACTCTAGGAAAGAGCTAACTTAAGCTAACTTAAGTTTTCTGGGGCTCATGGCTCTTTTTTTGAGCTCCTAAGTCAGAGGCTGCAATGGTAGCAGAGCTTTCTCACGGACTAGGCTTGGTCCCACAGTGGCTTCCTGGATTGTGATATGCAATGCTGAATCCCTTATGTAGCTCATCCTGCCCAAAGAGACAGACAGATGTGAGGACCCACTGAGGTCTCCTGTAGAATTGCACCATGATATTAAATGACACTGCTCCACCAATTCTGGGGGTTTTGTTTTGTTTTGTTTTAATGACAGAGTTTCTCTGTGTAGCCCTGGCTGTCCTGGAACTCACTCTGTAGACCAGGCTGGCCTTAAACTCTGATATTGGCTTACCTCTGCCTACCAAGTGCCACCACTGCCCAGCCCCACCACCTTTTTTATTGTGGTAATGAAGCTCAAGCCCAGTCTCTCTCTCTCTCATACATATTAGCCAAGAATTCTGCTACTAGATTTAAACAAGCCTTTTTTCCCCTTCCCAGTGGGAGTCTCGGGTGACACAGTATGAAAGGGACTTTGAAAGGATTTCAACAGTTGTCCGAAAAGAAGTGATTCGATTTGAGGTGAGACGGAACATGTGCAACCTTCTTCATGTACATGTGTGTCTGTCNGCACTTGTATGACATGTACATGTGTGTCTGTCTGCACTTGTATGACATGTACATGTGTGTCTGTCTGCACTTGTATGACAGTTCCTGAGGCATGGTGGCTGTCCTAACATTTGCTGCTGGACCAAAACAATTAGACACAAAGCGAAGCCAGTAGCTTCTGTGTGCCCTTTCCCTTCCACCCGCCCTCTCCCTGCCCTCTAAGAAAGCTTGCAGAGGTTTGGCAGAGGCTATTTGGTTGGAAACTGCAGCTGCTGGCTCTACTTTCCAAGGCTGTGCTTGACCTTGGTCAGCAGTAAACACCACCATCCCACCAAAATGGGAAGGAACACCTGTCTGGGAGGTCAGTGTAGAATCCTGTCTCCTATAGAAAGAGAAATCCAAGGACTTCAAAAACCACGTGATCAAGTACCTGGAGACACTCCTACATTCCCAGCAGCAGGTATGTAATTATGCATAGCCCTGGTCCCCATTGCCTGCCCCAAATGACAGCTGTCTACGTGCAGCTCTGGTGACTAGATGTGGGGGTCATGCTTTTGAGGGAGGAGGTTCTGCTGTAGTTGATACTTGAAAGCAGGCCCTACTGCTCTGCCTCAGTCAGGGCCCTTTGCAAGNGAGGGGCTTTCATCTCTTCTCTCACCGCTAGTATAGCTCCTTATGCCCNCCCTGTGGTGCTATCTACTGCTCTGGTTTCTGAGGCTTTCATCAGTCTGTGGAACAATGGTACCACTGTGAGGTGCAGACAGAGCTGTGGCCTTCATAGGTTGCCTTTGGACTTGGGAGAGAAACTGATGCCTTCTTAAGTCTAGAGGGAGGAGGCACAGTGTATGTGCATCTGCCCCACGGGCCTTCCTTTTGGGTGGCCTGTGGTGCATGGGGTATGCCATCGCACTGAACTTGCTTCCCTCCCAGGCTGGCTCAGGCTAGCTCAGGCTCTGCCACTAGGTGGGGGAACTTGCTTACTGTCTCCTCACTTCCTTGCAGCTGGCAAAATACTGGGAAGCCTTCCTTCCTGAGGCGAAGGCCATCTCCTGAGGGACCAGGATACCAGAGCCCACCTGTGTGACGCTGCCTTTTCTACACTGCCCTCCTCCCCTCATGGACCCCAACTGATGCCCCCTGCCTTGGCTGGACTTAGCCCTTCCACTCTGCCCCACAGACAAACTGTTCCCAGTTGCTCTAACCAACATCTTATTTAGCTCCCACATATATTTTCTTACCTGAGAGAATAGTTTCCTGCTCTAAGCAAAAGACCTACAATAGGTGGTGGAGTTGTAGGTTAGGGGTGGAATGTTGATATAAATATATAAATACAAATGTATATTTTTCAGGCTGTGGTTAGGAACTGGGAATAACGTTTTCTGTTACTCCTGATGGTGCCATGAAAGATTATGTAATAAAATATTTGAAAATCAGGTCATAGGACTCAGCACGTAGCACTTTTTGCTTTCTGCTGGGAAGCGGTCAGGAAGCANGAAGCAGGTCTAGAGTACTCCTAACCAAGAAGTCGCAGGGTCTAGTAAGTTTCCTCACAGGCACTCACATGGCTTTCTGCTCCCTTCCTGTGGGACCAGAGTTTCTTGTCTACCTGCCTCAGCTCCCAGCTCGGAGCATCTTTTACTCCATTTNAGTCTTGTTCTTATTTCTGTAGGAGGGAGCTTTAAGACAGCCGTGTCTTTAAGTAAAAAGCAAAAGTTTATTCTATGAAGGAGGCCCTTGGTCTTCCACCCTGCCTCCCTAGGCCTTAAGCCCTCTCTGGCCTATCCTATGTTCTAATCCTCTTTTTGCTTCCTATCAAAGAGGTCCTCAGGCTGGAGGGTGGGGCATGTGCTTGTTAGCATGGGAAGGGTGTGTGGGTCCAGTCCCCAACACTACACAAAAGAAAGCCACATCATCCTCAGGGCTGTCCCTGCTCCTGTGTAAGGAGTGAGAAGGGCTGGCTGCTTTAGCCCTCCAGACAGGGTAATCACNGAGCACCAAAGCCTTTCAAAGTTCAAAGGAGCATTACTGATGTGCCTGTAAGAGAGAGCATGCCCCCTAGAGCCTCAAGTGTGTGAGCACAAGCCAGGGGTGTTCAAACCTGTCTGGATCTGGCTAGGGATGGTTGGATCTCAGACCAGTCATTGCTGGGCTTCCCCTACAACTGCCTCAGTGGCACTAACTAGAGAAGACTTGGAGGCCCTTCAGTGAGAGAAAAGAAGAGAATGCCTCTGTGGGAATCCTGCTATCCAGCCTTCCAGCCTCCAAAGATGCCCCCACACAGAGGCTCCTGGACTTGCCGCGTCAAGGTGGGTGGCTAAGGCTTGGGAACAGC
>LZPO01027369.1:514212-531175 GCA_001675575.1 Neotoma lepida
GATGCTGGATGTCTCAGTTGGTCTTCAGTATATGTCGGGATCCCAAAGTAGGGCTCTAATGCCTGTGACAGAATGCCTGTGAGAATGAGGGCAAGTAAGCAAAAAGCAAAAGCTTCCTTCTTCCATGTCCTTTACATCGGCTGCCATGGGAAGGTGTGGTCAGATTTAGGGTGGGTCTTCNTACCTCAAATGATCCAGTTGACTAAAAATCCCTCATAGGTGTGCCCAGCTGCTTGGGTTTTCAGTTCATTCCAGCTGTAGCCATGTTGACAACTAAGAATAGCCATCACATACCACCCAGTTTAAGAACAGAATACTTGCCATTGTGCTCCCGAGTGGTGGTTATGGGTTGAGGTAGAAATAGAGGCTGTTTCTACTTCTATTACATGAAGTGAGAGTTCTGTATTAAAACCCTACTATAGCCGAGTGGTGGCNCATGCCTTTAATGCCAGCACTCAGGAGGCAGGGGCAGGCAGATCTCTGTGGGTTCGAGGCTGGCATTGGTCTACGCATCCAGTTCCAGGACAGTNAGGGCTACACAGAGAAACCCTATCTCAAAAAAACAAAACAAAAAACAAACAAACAGAACAAAAAAACAACCCAGGCTCAGCTTTGAAAGTCACACAGCCTGGATATCAGGAAGTGTGTGGATGTTTTGCACGTCTGCAAAACAGGTTAACAGTTAAGTGTAAAACTGAGTGAAGCTTCCAAGTGGTGGTGGTGCNCACCTTTAATCCCAGCACTCTGGAGGCAGAGGCAGGGGGATCTCTGTGAGTTCAAGGCCAGCCTGGTCTACAGATCAAGTTCCAGGACAGGCTCCAAAGCTACAGAGAAACCCTGTCTTGGAAAAAAAACAAAACAAAACAAAACAAAAAACCACAACTACACCCTGTACTTCATGAGTGGTGCTTTCAGATTGAGTCTGAGGCATTCTCTTGTATATGGGGACATTGAAGAAACTGTAAAAAACAAACAAACAAACACAACAAAACAAAACAAAACAAAAAAAACAATTGAGTGAAGCTGGGCAGGGTGGCACGGGCCTGTGGTTCTGAGTAATTGTGAGACTGAGGCAAGAGAATTGTTTGATACCAGGAGTTCAAAGTCAGCTTGAGCAAGTCAGTTAACTTTGTCTCAAAAAAGGGGGGGGGGTTCTTTAGGGGCTTGTTCTACTAAGGTGGGTGGGCAGTGATGGACAGATAGTAAAAGGTAGCTACAGGGCAGTGTCTAAGGAGAGGAACCGTGGGAGGTCCTGGAGGTGGCACCAGGNTGCTCTTACCTACTCTGATAGTCTTTTTGGAATGTAGTAGGAGTTTGTTTGATTGGTTGGTTGGTTTGGGTTTGGTTTTTCNAGACAGGGTTTCTCTGCACAGCCCTGGCTGTCCTGAAACTCACTCTCTAGACCAGGTTGGCCTCGAAATGACTGCCTCTTTGCCACACACTAGTTTGAAGCAAGTTAGGGCTGCTAAGGTAGGATAGATGTGTGGATAGGTGGATGAACAAAAGAAGGTCTGTGGGTGCCCATCAAAGCTAGGATGGACCCCAGCCTCACCCAGGCATTGTCTCAGTTGGAGACTCTAAGTGGCGCTACCAGGGACCACCTGAAAGGGGAAGGATTGGGTGGCCAGGTTCCCTGAGAGCAAGGGTGGTCCTGGGGTGGACGCCCAGGCCTGAACCCTGCCTGTGCCCTCATCTGCCACTTNAGAATCCAGGGCACCCAACAAAGACCAGGTGAAATTTTATCTCTGCTGAGTATCCGGCAGGCAGTAGACGCTAGGGAAATGTTTGACAAACGGGTGACTCTGCCGAGGGTTCCTCCCCTAGCACCGCTGGAGACCTCACTAGACCAAGGGTGTTATCTTTTCGCCTCAGGACTTTGGTNAGCCAGGGAACACCTCGGACGGGGCCAGCCAGGGACTCAAGGGCGTGGTCTACTGGTTCGAGGGCGGGGTCCCGGACAAGAGGGTGGAGCCTAGGTCCGAAGGACTGTAGAATGGGGCGGGGCCTACGACCCGGGGGCAGGGCCTGGAGCCCGAGGGCGGGGCGGCCTCCTAGGGCTGCTTGGCTGCTTTGGGAGTTTGGGTGCCTTAGCGCGCCATCAAGGAGAGGCTGCGGCGGGGTCAGGGCGCGGATGCTGGAAGTTCACATCCCCTCGGTCGGGCCCGAGGCCGAAGAGCCCAGGCAGAGTCCAGAGAAAGGCCACATGGTGAGTAATGGATGGAGGGTGCACGTAGGGATCCGCCGAATATCCCCTCGACGAGCGCAAAAGGGACCCAGCATTCCGGGCTAGGACGTCCATCTCAAAGGTTCGGGGTACTGGCTTTGCCAGTCCCTCAGATGATGGTCTGGGCTCTTGAGGAATCTCGTGGAGCAGAGGGGCGGGCCCGTCAGCCTTTTCTTTCAGGTGTATGTGGGGTGCGGGAGGGGTTTCCCTGAGCGGCCGCACGCCAAGTCGTCTTTGTGCCTTTCGAACGCCAGAAAGTGGGTGCGTCTGGCGGCGCGGGTCCTGCTGCATCATTTGGACCCGCCGCCCACACTCCTCCCCCTGCTAGGTGTTCCAAGTGGAGGTGCTGTACAGTGGACGCAGACACACCGTGCCGAGGCGCTACAGCGAGTTCCACGCTCTACACAAGCGGGTGAGGTGGCTCGGACTATCTGTCTCCACACCAATCCCCTGGGTGGCAGTCGCAAGGGCTCAGGTTCCAGCTTCTGGTTGGCCACCTCCATTACTGTCCCAGCCCCGCGGGAGGGTGCAGATCATGGCAACTACCCAAGGACTGCAGGGCCCCTCGAGGGGAGGATGCAGTGACTAGATCCCAGCTCAGACTGACCTTGTCTGTGTGCGTCCTNTCTACTTTACTGAATGACACTTCTGTTCCAACCACCTCTCACCAGCAGACCCAGGTTAGAGCTTAAAGGCATAGAGGGAGGACTGGAGAGAGGCCTCAGTTAGGTGGAATGGGCTCGAGGGCTTTGCTGGGATCTCACCTCGGTAACTGATGACAGATCAAGAAACGGTACAAAGTGCCTGACTTTCCCTCAAAACGCCTGCCCAACTGGAGGACCAGAGGACTGGAACAGCGCCGGCAGGGCTTGGAGACCTATATCCAGGTGTGCATGACACTTGGTTGCTCCTAGCCTCCTCGGGGACAGGGGGTGACCAGATAGAGATGTGGGTGTGGGTGTGTGGGGGGGAACACAACTTGGTTGTTACCACTCCAAGCTCCATTTTTCCAAACAATAGTGAGTGCAAACTTTTCTATCTGGATTATTGAAAAGTTTTGAATAACCCAACAAGTAGATACTTCAAGATCCTTCAGCTCTAGGGTAAGATTCTGTGTTGTCTCCATGAGGTGTGTGTGGACTCATTCCTCCAACAGTGATAGGCGTTACTGAACTAGCCTGTCCGCTTTATGGGGCCAGTCTTTGTAGTCCACACTAGGTCGTTCCTCAGAATGGCTCTGAGCTTGGCCCAATAATGCTTGCTTCCACTGCCTTGAAATTCTGAATAATTTTGAAACAAAGGTTCCCAAATTTTTGTATGCAATGGGTTGTATAATTAGTAGCTGTATCTGATTCCAGGTGTCCTGTCTTCCTCTGTAGGGCATCCTATACCTGAATCAGGATGTGCCCAAGGAGCTACTGGAATTCCTGAGGCTTAGACACTTCCCCACAGACTCCAAGGCCAGCAGCTGGAGGCAAGGATGGCCCCTGCTGGGGTGTGGCAAGGGCTCTCAGCAGCAAGCAGCCGTGAAAGGGTCCAGGACAAGCTCTCTCCATTTCCAAATGCTGGGCCCTGGTCTAGTTCTCTCTGATACATAGCCTCCCTCACCAACTTTCTTGACCCTGGTGGAGGGGCCGGGTTTTGGACAGCTTCGATTACTCCCAGGTGCCTCCACCTCCGGAACTGGGCTTGTTACAAAATAGAAGCAAGTCCCCTGGGCTATTCTGTCTCCACCCCCTCCTCCCTTCCCCTGGGTATCCTCAGTTTACAGTGTTTCTCTTCTTTTCAGCACCCTGAGAGAATTCCTGCCTAGTGACACCAGGCAAGTCCAAGTCCTGCCCTAAGTGCCTGCTGCCCCCTGGAGGCTACATGCTAGGAGACAGGCCAGCAACCTGTCTTCGAGTTCCTTCCTTTGTGGGTCCCTGCTGACTTTGGTCCTTAGTGTACATCCCGTGTGAGTCTTTGCTGTGCCACATCTCTACTCTCATGGTTCACAACTCTCTTCTCCTCACAGCGCACAGCTGCATCATCGGCCCGTCGTTGGCTTCTGTGTGGACCCCTACATTTACACCCCTCCCCCAGGTGAGACATGAGCCTCTAAGTTCACATTAGCACCTCCCTCCTACTGTCCTTTGGGGCCACACTGTGGCTCCTGTAACCTGCTTTTTAACTTACATCATAGAAACTAGTGCTANACACAGTTGGTTCACCTGGTCTCTGTCCCCTTGTGGCCTGTCTTCAAAAGCTAGTATGAACAGAATGTGGGCTGGGCAAAGCAAACAGTGCCTCCCTTTGGGTAGATAGCTGAGCCTGTGGGCAGCTCAGAGTGCTGCAAGCCTACAGCCAGGCCTAACACATGCTAGCTCCCTCTCTTACACTTTTTCTCCCACAGAATCTCTCCCAGAACTGGTGGTGGACGGTGTACTCCAAGGCCTCTATGGCTTCAGCACTAGCCCAGCCAAAGGCTAACTGTTATCCTGCTCCATCGCCAATGTCCTGACTAGCCCAGTCTTTGGGTCACCTGTCAGGACAGTTATGTGCCTCAGTCCTAGGAGTTCCATATAAGAAACTGGGTCTTCCCTTGGACTAGCCTCAGGGTGTAACTAGCTGAGGCTCAGTTGTGCCCAACCCTACTCAAGGCTCTGAACTTGGCTTGTACTGACAGCTGCAGTCGGTAGAACTCAAGACTCTTCAAAGCCCAGGGGCCAAGGCAAAGTCAAGATAAAGAAAAAAGCATAAAGTCATTTCAGACATAGGCTGAGAAAATTCAGGTCTATTTCCTAGCCCAGCTTGGCAGGTGGCAGAAACTATGGTGAGGCACGGTAGCTGCCTAGCCTCTGCCTGATGACTAGTGGGTACCACCTAGACACAGGCTTAGGCAGGAGCCCAAGGAAGGGGCATGCATCTATCACCACATAAGAGTCCTAGACATGCTAAGATACACACTCAGGACAGGTGCTATATACACCCTCAAACACAGCCCACACCTAAGTTATAAAAAAAGAAAACCCCACTTTTTTATTGATCAGACTTGATTGGAGTTTGATATAAAAAACAGGTCTGTNGAATGTAAGGGGGTGTGGGTCCACCCCCTCAGATGGAAGCACTGGGGCCNAGTGGCACGGAACCTTGTGACTGGCTACCTTCACCCCTGTGAGGGTAGTAACAGGACCTGCACATACAGCTTAGAGGGATGAGGTCCCTGAGACTCTACTCCTTGGCAATGGCAAAGGGCTTCTCCACTTCGATCTTGCCACAGTCTGCAATGATCACATCCTTCAGGGGCTTGTCCCGACTGTCTGTCTTGGTGCTTTCCACCTTCCTCACTACATCCTAGAAAAGAAAGGCAGGAAAGGAGGGAATGGGCTGGAGGTCTGGAGACAGCCCCAAGTGCATGGCTTAGGAGGATTGAGACCCTCATGGGTCTCACAGAAACCCAAGGAACCAAAAGCTCAAGAACTGAAGGCCTGGCAAAGCATGGATTAGCTGATCCAGTACTGCTCAGGTGTGGGTGTCTGAACATCCCTGATTCAGTGAGTGATGAATAGAGGACCTCGCAGCTGGACAAACTCAACAAGGTCTTCTGGACAGGTTGTCTGGGATCTGGGAGGACTTACTTAGAACCTCGGGGGCATGGAAATGAAAGCTGGTATCATGTATTTTCTTTTTTCCTGATTGTGCTGTTGGGGACTGAACCCAGGGCCTCATGCATGCTAGGTTAAGCACTCTCTCATGCAGCCACAGTCACATGGACACTCTAAAATGTGGTCTCGTGTTATCCAGCCTGGCCTTGGACTCCTGAGTTCAAGTGATCCTCTTGCCTCAGCCTCCCCAAGGGCTAGGACCAAAGGCATATGCAAGGCACTTGGTCAGGCTGTTTGTTTTGACACTCCCCACCCCTATGCCAGGTTGCCAGGTTAGGAGGAACCATTGCTGGTCTGTGTCTGTGGCGTAGGTGCCTTTGGGGAAGATTTCCTACTTGAAGCCCTTGCCTATTCCAGCTGGATCCTTCGTAAGGACTATCAGGGGTTTACTCACTTTTAAACTTACCATGCCCTCTAGAACTTTGCCAAAAACCACATGTTTGCCATCTAGCCAGGACGTCTTGACTGTAGTTATGAAGAACTGGGAGCCATTGGTGTCTTTGCCTGCATTGGCCATGCTCACCCATCCAGGCCCGTAATGCTTCAGCTTGAAGTTCTCATCTGGGAAGCGCTCACCATAGATGCTCTTCCCTGGGAAGAGAATCAGCAGGTCAGGGAGTTGAACCAAGGTGGGCTGAACCAAAACAGACAGATGGTTAGGTGAGGATCTATGGGGCTCAGGCTGTCCTGTCAGGCCAGGCTTGACTGGCAAACAAGGACATAAAAACAGCCTTCCTACCTTCTACCCAAGCCATTGGAAACAAGAACACCTGGGGCATGAGGTCAGGCTGACTTGGGACGAATTACTATGAGAGTAGTTTTATGACTGTCAAGGGAAATAATATCATCTCTCCTTGGCTGTGTCCTGAGGCCTACAGGGAGGGACTTTGGAAAAGAGATGCCTTGGTGCTATGCAGGATGCTGGGAGTGTGGAACCCTTCAGAAACAAAAGGCTGCTATAGCCAACCAGATTGCCTTTCTAGAGTCACAAGACAGGTGCAGCTGCAGAGCAGAATAGCAGATGGGGGTTGGCTGGGGAAGGAAAAATAGGACACAGGGCTGTTANTTGGTTTCTTAAGAGCCAAGAGCCTCTTATCAAGGCTGGAGCATAAAAATAAAAAATGCTTATGAACGTGTGTCGTCTGTCTGTGTGGGGTATGGGTCTGAGGCCATGACAGGAAGCACAGAGCTCCACACCCTTTCCAAGATCCTGGTTGCAAATTTGGTTTCCCCGTCAGTGNACTGATGGGCCTGGGAAAACTTCCTGAAGCAGCATCTTCTAAGGCTGCTGAGACGGCTTGCACATAAGGGAACTTGCTGCTGGCATGGAACCGACTCCTGTAAGTTGTTCTGACTTTAACATGCATGCAGGTGTGTGCTGGCCAATCCCAAACATATGCATAGAAAAGGCCAGGTGTGATAGAGAATGACATTAACCCCAGCACTTAGGAGGCAGACCTCTAGGAGTTCCAGGCCAACCAAGCACATAGTCACTTTTTCTGGCTCAGTGCTCCTCAGTTCACTTGCATTTAAACCTTTGTTCTCAGCACACCTGCGTTCATCACACAGCCCTCAGGATGCCCCAGGTTAGGACCTGCCCTGGCCTGAAACTGANAAGGGAGATGTGGTTGTGCAGCAGCTGGGGAGGCAGAGAAGCAAGACCAGGCTGGATGGCAAGGTGGGAGCATAGCGGCCTGTTTCCTACAACGACTTCTGGCTGCACAATGCTAAGGCTTCCTATTTGAAAGACTTCCTTGGAAATCTTCGTCAACTACGAGATTTCAATTGCTCCTATTTAAAAAAAAAACAACAAAATCTAATCTATAACCTTAGTTTCATTCACTTCCTCAAGACACAAGGATCTCCCAAGTCACAATAAATATAAAATTTGAAGAAATTTCTATTTTAATCTTTATGATGGTAAACATAAATCACATTTAATCTTCTCTCCCAGAACTTCCATCTAGCTGCCTTGCAAATGGTTAAGCTTCAAGACCACCAATTTTTTTTTTTTTCTCCCGGAGAAAGGGTTTCTCTGTGTAGCCCTGGCTGTCCTGGAACTTGCTCTATAGACCAGGCTGGCCTCAAGCTCAGATCTGCCTGCCTCTGCCTTCCCAGTGCTGAGAATGAAAGTGTGCATCACCACACTCAGCTTTTTTTTTTAAAGTGTATGTGTGTTTTGCCTTCATGTATGTCTTTGTACCACATGTGTGCCTGAGGAGACAAGAAGAAGAGGCTATCAGATTCCCTGGAACTGGAATTATAAATAGTTGTGAGTTACCAGGTGGGAACTGAACCCAGGTCCCCTGTAAGAGCTGCCAGTGCTCTTAACCATTAAGTCATTTCCCCAGCCCCTGGTGTTTGATTTTTGAGACAAGTTCTCATGTTGACTGGGTTGTCCTTAAAGTCATCCTTGAACCTCCTGCCTTAACCTCCTAAGTGTGGGGGTTCCAGGCACACACCACTACACTTGCCTTGAGTTCTTCATCTTTATTTATTTTTAGTTTGTGTATGTGTATGGGTGTACACGCTCATGCCACAGTGCATGCATGCAGTCAGAGGACACCTTGCAGAAGTCAGTTCTCTTCTTCCAATGTTTGAGACCCAGGAATCAAACACAGGTCATTAGGCTTGGCAGCAAGTACCTTTATTCACCTCACTGGCCTTTTTAATTTATCTATTTATGAGTATGTATGTAATACAGGCAGCAGGGTGTGTGGTACAAGCTATAGGCTTGTATCAGTGGTAGGTACCTGAAAGAGAGCACAGCCTACCTGATCCCACCTCCCTCTCCTTTGCATTGGGTTCTCTTTTCAAAGAAAGATGCAGCTAATCTCTATGTAGGAGAGAGGCTGGCCCCTACAGCGGGCAAAAGAAGACATCTTGTTTAACCAAGGCGGCCTGGCTACCCCACCTTGCACACTAAGATGTCAAGACTCCTCTGCTCAGAGGATCTGAAGTTACCTCCTGTGCCATCTCCCCTGGTGAAGTCTCCACCCTGGATCATGAAGTCCTTAATGACACGATGGAATTTGCTATTTTTATAGCCAAATCCTTTCTGGAAAAAAGGATGAGAGACAAGGAGGTAGCATGAGGCAGTAAGCAGATGTCAAACAGGCCCTGTAGACACTCCCCTACAGCTCTTTCTGATATAGATTTGGCATTTAATGTACTGAGTGACCAGCTACTGCAGGTCAAACACAAAGCATGCACATCAGGGGGAAAAAACCAGATCCCCAGCCTCTACCCTTATGCAACTCCTAAATGATGTAACCCAAGACCATGTAATGCCTTTCCCTTCTCTGTTCCTCTTACCCTAAGAACAAGAGCAAGGTCTGGGGATACATCTCAGCTGGCAGAGTGTTTGTTCAAGCACAAACACCCTTCTGGGTTCTACCCTGAACACTGTATCAACTGAGCATGGTGTGGATGTCTGTGACCCCAGCACTCAGGAAGTAGGAGCAGGTTTATCAGAAGCTCAAGATCACCCCGGGCTACACATCAGGTTCAAGATCAGCCAGGGGCTACACATGAGACTGGTTCAGGAGAAACAAAACAAAGTGAGCCAAGACATTAAAATATAAATTTCATTAAATAGAATATTACATTTCCTTAAAAGTCTGTGCCATATTCTAGGATCAAGTCCCTTTTTTCTTCATTTTAAAAATTTGATAGCTCGCCAGGCGGTGGTGGTGCACAGCTTTAATTCTAGCACTCGGGAGGCAGAGGAAGGTGGATCTCTGTGAGTTCAAGGCTAGCAAAGGCTCCAAAGTTACACAGAGAAACCCTATCTTGAAAAACAAAAAAACCAACAACAAAAAAATTCTTGTTTATTCCAATAGCAGCAGTCATATCATGTAGACTAAGAACATTCAAATAAAATCAGATGTTAAAGATTAGTCTTCAAACATTATAGCCAAATAATGCCATGTTTGTCTATGTTCTCTTCATTAGAAAACCACATCAACATCTCAGTAGTCATCGAACCATCTGGCACAGGAAACCATTTGGCACAGCTTCCTTAACTGTGAAACTACCAGTCTTAGCACTTTGGATTATTTTTTGTGTGTGTCCTGTGAATAGTTGTACGAAACAGCAGGAGTTCGATCTTTGTGTAATGCCAAAATGTGGGCAACTGAGGCTTTGAGTAATTCAGCAGTACCAGGACCTTCTCCAAAAGTTAGGGACAAACTGGACCCCTTTATTCTTAATATACAAAAATATTTGGTCCTCAGGGAAGCCATTAGGTAAAGTCAGTGTAAGCTACTGCTGCAGATGGGTCACACCCTGCAGTCCCACCTACTTCCATCCCTATTATGGGGACTTGCTTACCTTTGTACCAGCCACTTACCTCTCCTGTAGCTAAGGCTACAAAATTATCCACTGTTTTTGGAACGGTCTTTCCAAAGAGTCCAAAGGTCACTCGGCCTACAGGTTCATCTCCAATTCGGAGATCAAAGAATACCTAAGGAAAATGAACAATCCAAGCGTAGCCTTTTAAAGAGTCCTTGGTAGATTAGGAAGGGCCCAAGAAATTACCCTGATGAGAGAGAGCTGTGGATAAAGCCCAAAAGGTGTGGCTGAGTCTGATTTTGNCAGAGGCAAAACCTCTGTACAAATCAAATGCATAAGCTGGACAAATGGCTTGGTTGTTAAGAGCATCTGCTGCTTTCCCAGAGGACACAGCTTCTGTTTCCAGCACCCAGATGGTGGCTCACAACCATCTGGACACTAATGAAAGCTCTAGACTTCCCCAACTCGGTATTAGGGACTGATGAAATGGCCTTGCCCACTATAGGAAGGCAAGTGCTCTACCACTGAGCTAATAACCCTCCAATAACTAATATTCTGGGACAGAGTCTTGCTAAATTGTAATCCTCCCAAGTGTCTGGGATTACAGACATAAGCCACAACACTTGGCTTGCTGCATTAATCAACCCTTATCCTCACCTCCCCCTCAAAAGAAATTATTACAGGCAGGCCAGATGGCTTAGTGGGTAAATGTGGTTGCAGCCAAGCCTGAAGTCCTGAGAGACCCACACGATGGAAATAGCAATCCACTCCCGCAAGTTGTCTTCTGACCTTTACAGTTGCACTGTGGCACATATGTGTTCCTCTCTCCCCAGCAAGTAAACAATGTAACATTCTTAAGAGAGTTTATGTTCTCAGACTACAGAATAGCAATCTGTGCTCTTACAGTGACTCCAGATTACAGAAACTGACATTAAAAGGTGAAAATACATCACCTTTTAATAATCACTATGCTTGCAAGTTTAACTCTATTTACTGTGCGTTCTACAAAGCACAGTAAAATGGAAGTGTCCATAGTAAAAGAAGGTACTGCAGGGTATGTGCAAGGGGCTGGGGCTATTCGCGCTGGCCGCAGCTGAGCATCCTGGGTTAGGGCGGAGGCTGGGGGACTCCAGGTCATTCTTTAGTTTGTTTGGGTAGGGCGAGCCTGGCTCCAAGAGGTCATAGCCGACCCAAGGATGGACTGAACCAGGACAAGGGCGCTCAGGTCGGAACTACTGAGCCAGACCCGCTCGGGCCGGGGCCGGACCGCAGGCGGCGGAAGACAGGCCTTGCAGGGTGAGGAGATCTCAGACCTTGACTGTGACTTTGGGTCCCTTCTTCTTATCGTTGGCCACGGAGGGTCCCGGCAGCAAAAGGAAGACGATGGAGCCCACGATGAGGGCGGCGGCAAAGAGCACCTTCATATTGCGCTCCGAGAGGCGCAGCATCCACCGACAGCAGAGAGAGCAGTCGCGGGAGCCCGGACCGGAAGAGGGTGGGGACACGCGGTGCGTGCGCGTTGCCGCCCGGGCTCCGGGGTGGACCTGGGGCTGCAGGAGGCCTCGCAGCGCGAGGAGCACGCCACGTTCCCCCTGCGCTGCAACGCCGAGTGGTAGGCGCCGCCGCGGGCGGGGCTGTAGGTGGCTGCCACGTTAGAGCCCTCATATTGGATATGCGCCTCGCCTCTCCGTTTGCGTCAAGGCGGTGAGCGGAAGGCGGCGTTGGGATTGGCCTTAGAAAAAAAGACTACGAACCCCAGCGTGCCTTGCGGCCTTACCCACCACCACACCTTCGGACGACTGTCAGGGTGTGTAACCCACCCAATTTGTGGGTGGTCTTCAAAAACTCGACATACTTAACCGAAGTGCTAGGGGTTGAATTTTGCGGCTGAGTTTTACAACATAGCCTTCTATAATCTTATAATATTTATCTTGCCCGGGGATTGGGAGTAGTGGCTCGCGCCTGTGATCCCAAGCACTGGGCAGGGTGAAGTAGGATAATGCTGAGTTCGAGGCCAGCCTGGGCTACAGAATTGAGTCCCAGTTCCTCTTGGGCTAGAGCGAGACTTTACCTCAAAACCTACATGACCGGCCGTCGTAGCGTGGGACCTGGGAGAGGGGGGAAGAGGCAGACGAATTTCTGTGAGTTTGAGGCCAGCTTCTTCTATGTAGTGAGTTCTGTGCTAGTAAGAACTACATGGCAACACCTCTGCCTCAAAAGAAGGGGTCGAGGGGTGAAGAGGTCGCTCAGTGTGTGAACGCTTTTGCTGCAAAATCACGAGGACCTGAATTTGGATCGAACAGCCTCCTAAAAGTAGATTATCGATGTACTTTACGGCTCTAACTCTAGTGCTGTAGGAGTGGTGGGTGTAGATAGGAGAATCTTGTAGACTTGCTGAGTGCTAGACTAGTTCTGAGATTCAGGGAGAGACCCTGTCTCAAAAAGAACGTGTAGCATGATAACAGCAGACATCTTCCTTTGGCCTCTGCACACATAAACTGTACGTACACACACATGCTTCCATTTTTAATTTTTGACACTTCACTACTCATTTTTCTCTTTGAATTCTGTGTTTAACCACTGTGTGAACTTATGAGCCAATGCATTCCTTTGTATACTTTGGGATTTATTTTTTCCTTTTTTATGTGTGTGTGTGTGATTATATTTGAGTGGGTAGACATGCGATAGTATGCACGTGGAGGGAGTTGGTTCTCTCCTTACATCACATGGGTTCTGGGATTTGTACTCAGGTACTCCTGATTTTTTTTCGAGACAGGGTTTCTCTGTGTAGCTTTGGCGCCTTTTCCTGGAACTCACTTGGTAGCCCAGGCTGGCTTCGAACTCACAAGATCCGCCTGCCCCTGCCTCCTGAGTGCTGGGATTAAAGGCGTGCACCACTACCGCCCGGCCCAGCTCCTGATTTTTAATTTCTTTTCTTTGCCCATTTTCTAAAATAGACTACTTTCTTTCTTTTAGGAGGATGGAACTGTGTTGCATGTCATCTGTATTCAGCTTCCTTAACCCTTCTCCAGGGCTCTGTGCTCAGGAAGTATTGGTTGGGATGGTTTTACATTAATTTATGCATGCATACATTAGTATATGCAAAGGCCTGAGGCTGACATTGCTTTCTCTTTTTCATAGAAAAAGATGTTAACATGGGCTGTTTCAGGTTGTACCACACACTTGGTGTTGCTCCATTCTACAACACACATACTTTGGTATTTGAGAGCCTTCTACACTGCTGATTTCAGTGAGATTTACCCTGTAGACTTGTGCATTTGAATCCCTGATCTCCAGTTGTGTCACTGTTTGGGCAGGTTCAGGAGGTGTGGCCTTGCTGGAGGAAGCACATCACTGGGTGGGATTTGATGTTTCAATGGTCTACACTATTCCCTGTTAGTGCTCTGTTTCCTGCTTCAGGTTCTGGATGCGAGCTCTCAGCTGTTCCTGCTGCCATGCCTGCCGCCTTGCTGCATCAGTTCCCTGCCATGATGGACTCTTACTGTCTGGAACAATAAGCCCTAATAAACTCTTCTATAAGTTGCCTTGGTCGTGGTGTTTTATCACAGAGTATACAAGAGTAGTAAACATACCTAGAAAATAATGGCACTTTTTCTAAAAGACCTGTTAATCAGAAATAACTGTAGGAATTTTAGTTTGTCACCACCCAGATTGTACACATAGGGGGCAAGAATAAAACTTGGCTCAACATGACTTAGCCGGGTTGGTTCAAACTTCTGGAGTCTGACACCAAGCGGTTTATTTATTATTTTATGTATTTAAACAGTAAAACTTTGGGGAAGTTTCCTCATGACAATTCTCACAACAAAGCTTAANGCATGGCTACACTGAAACTCCCTTACAATGTGCATGTCTTTTGCAGAGCACCTGTGTTCTCTTCCACAAGAATGGGTTCTGTTGACTGAGAAACAATACTCAGGATAAGGGCCATGGGAAGAAGGGTTTGTGATAAGCATAAGGTTGAGTTCTATTGACTGAAAAACAATGCTCAGTAATCTGAGGGATTCTAGGTAAGCTGAGGCTAGCTTCATGGAATAGCAAAAGATCAGCAGATTATTTCTTCTTTGGAGAAAAAAGCCTTGTGTTTACCAATTCTGGTTTCTCTGGTGCTCTCTGTAAGCATATGGACCTTGTGCCTTCTACACATTTCTGTAATTTGGAACTATGTAACTTGGTCGGTATATGGTGTGCATTTGAATTATGGGTGAACACTGCCATTCCCTAATTTGTCCTCCTTTGAAATTTTTTTTATGGAGTTGGGCTGTCCTGGCACATGCCTTTAATCCCAGTACTGTGTAGGCAGAGACAAGCAGATCTCTGTTTTCAAGGCTAGCCTGGTCTACAAAGCCAAGTTTCAGGACAGTCAGAGCTGCTACACAAAGAAACTCTTCAGGCAAGCTTCATTTGTTAGAGCATACACACACACACACACACACACACACACACACAAATAAATAAATAATAAAAAAATATTGTATTTTTATTTTTTAATTCAAAAAAGTCTTTTTGAGACAGGCCCTGACTGGCCTGGAACTTGCTATGTAAACCAAGTTGGTCTTCAACTCATGAGATCTCCCTGACTCTGCCTCCTGAGTATGGGGATTAGTAGTGATCCACACGAGATAGTTATTGACAACCACACTGTAACACAAATCCTAATTGGTCTTAATAAAAACCCAGAACCATATATCAGGATAAATGCTGTACGGCTTTTTTGGGGGGTGGGGGGTAGGGGGGTAGGATTTCTCTGTGTAACAGTCCTGGTGTCAGTTCGTAGTTGCAGCGCTGCGGTTACCATGCGGAAAAAGGTCACGAGGCACGACAAAACCCAGTATCAGAGCTTTATTAGAAGGTAGGGGGACAGAAAAGAGGGAGAGAGGGAGTGTGAGAGAGAGGGCCCGCGGGCCCATGAAAAGAGAGGAAGAAAGAAAGCGAGGCAAGGGGAGGGAGGAAGAGGGGGGATTTCCCTTGTACATGTGCATGTGAGTCACTTGGCTGGGGGAGTGGCCAGGAATTCCAACACCTGGCTCTCCTCTGGAACTCGCTCTGTAGCCCAGGCTGGCCTTGAATTCACAGACATCCACCTGCCTCTGCCTTCCAAGTGCTGGGATTAAAGGTGTGTGCCACCACTGCCTGGNTTCTATGGCTAACTAGTGGCTGTCTTTGCCCTCTGATCTTTAGGCAAGCTTCATTTGTTAGAGCATACACAAAATATCACACTACACTAATTAAGCCAACCAATTAAAAGCTGTAAGTTCTTTTTTATTGATGGCCAGACCAAGAGCAGGCTTGTGTGTCTGAAAAGTTTCTTGATGCTCAAGTTCAGGGATATAGAGGTTTTTATTTTGTTTTGTTTTTGAGACAGGATTTCTCTCTGTAGCCCTGGTTGTCCTGGAACTTGCTCTGTAGACCAGGCTGGCTTTGAACTCAGAGATCCAGATGTGGAATTTTTAAAATAAAAAACCACAACGTGGCAACTGTAGCATAAAATAAGTTTGGGTTTTGCCCAGTCACTGAGCAAGCTTTAGTGAAACATTTCACTATTATGATAAGAATTTGTACCTCTATCTGTGTTCAAGCTATCTGTATATTATCTCTCCTGCAGTTGTACATTGAATGTTTTAATAATTATAATTAAAAAAAAAACCACAACGTGCCTGGCTTGGCAACCAGGAGGCCTGAGTGGCCCCCGAGTCCGTTTTGGCCCACCCTGCCAAGACTGGCCAAGATGTGTCTATCAGAAAATTTTTTCTCTCCCTTTTAAAAAAATATTTGACAGGAATTTTATCTCCCCTTTCATGGCTCTCTTTACATTAGTTCCTAGGAGTGTAAAGCTGTAGAACTGTTGCTCTGAATATTTGTTCCTCTGGATCTTAACACAAATATCTTAATAATTGCACAAAATGCTTTGTCTCAAAGGATGGAGAAGAACCCACAATAATTTCACTCTCTCACAGCTGTGAATCCTGGGGTGAGAGGCTGAGTTTCCTGAAGCCCTAATTTCTATTTAAAGACTAATTTTCTTACCTTTTCTGAGGACTGAGCCCCATGTTGGGTGTCAGATTTGGGGGGTCCCTGCAAGCAACATGGTCTGCAGGAAGACGATCTGAGGAGGGGCAAGAACGATCATCAGAGTGAGGTGAGGTCAGCATAACCATCAGACGTTCATTCCCGGCAGAGCACAGTGGTTATTTTTGACATAACTTACCAATTACTTTGGTTAATATATAGGGACCATGGTCAAGGCCATAAAATTCTCAAATGTGTTGCCAAGGCAGATGTGGCTGGTGGGGGACAGTGGACAGAGGGCTGAGAACTACCTAAGCAAATACCAAATGGAGTCAGACAGGATGACATTAGTCATTTCATTCCCCCATTTTTAAAGTTATTTCTAAATCTTTGCTCTTGGTCAAGCAGTAAATACTGGATCCTTAAGATCATTAGCCTAAGTGAGGCAATTTTTGTTTGATGAGTTTTAAAAGACAATTTATTATAAAGGACCCATAGCAAGTCCTTAAAAAGGAGGAGTAATCCCAGCACTTGAGAGGCAGAGGCAGGTGGATCTCTGTGAGTTTGAGTCCAGCCTGGTCTACAAATCGAGTTCCAGGACAGCCAGAGCTACACAGAGAAACCCTGTCTCAACAACAAACAAACAAACAAAGGGGCCAGCCAGGGCAGTGAAAAGGATTGTGAGCCATGGGTTTTAATCAAACATTTTATGGTATTAAAAAGTATTTATGAAATCTGAAAGAAATGGACAATTTTCTGGATAGATACCACA
>LZPO01027369.1:533835-545938 GCA_001675575.1 Neotoma lepida
TAACTCTTGTTAGAAGTAACAAGTCTCTTCCAGTGGCACACAAAGTCCTCTTTGGTACATGGAATTCAAATCTAAGCCTCTCAGCCTTGGAGGACTAATTCTGTTAGAGACTAGCTAGGTGCCACCGTGGGAGAGCTGAGGGTGTCTGAGGTCTGCATCTCTGATGGTTTATCTGTCATAGACCCATTTATATAGGTGTTCTGAGGCCGTATAGTGGGGGAGACTGGTGGTACAGGCAAACCAAGGTTCTGGGGGAGTGAAATAAGCTTGAGTTAAAAGTTACTATAAAAGAATACAGCCCTGGCCCAGGGATGTATTCTAAGAAGCTTGCACTATAACACAGTGACCCTGTTTCCAAGTGCCTCTGCTGTGTTCTCACTGAACCTTTTCTTCAGCATTTCTCTCAAACGGTCTCTTTATCACACAGAAAACTTCCTGGGATGAACTATCCTTTTCTTTTCACAGGAAGTACCAGTTAAAACTTGCAGGAGTCTTCAGCTTCCCCCATAATGTAAAGTGATGGCTCTTCATTACAGGTTGTTTTCCTCCAGAAAAAAAATTTTATAGGAGCTAGCTTCTGTCCATCACCTGGTGCCAAAAAGTACTTCACAGAGCCAGTTTCATATCCCCATTAAACAATAGTGAAAGAAAAACAAAATCCATCTAGCATAACCCTATTTCTTGAAGTCCTCCCACCTACAAACTACAGCATGAGTGATGTCCTTGAACTTGGTACGTATCCATGTTAGCCTTAAACTAACCCTCCTGCCTCCACTTCCCAAGTGCTGGGATTACAGGTTTGTACCACCATTCCTAGTTTGGAATATTGGTGTATTTGTGTGTGTTCACATGTGTAGAGGGCAGAGGACAACCTCAGGTGTTCTTCCTCAAGTGCCTTATGTCCTCTATTTGCTATTTATTTTATTTGTGTATTTCTCTGTGAGTGTATGTAGGTGCTCACAGTGGCCAGAAGACAGCACTGGATGGATACCTTGGAGCTACAGTTATTGGCAATTGTGAGCTGTCCAACGTGGGTACTGGTTACCTGAACTTGGGTCCTCTGTAAGAACGGTACACCCAGTTCTTACTGCTGAGTCATCTTTTCAGCCCCTCTGCTCTCATTTTTGAGACAAGATCTCTCAATGGGGATGGGGTTTGCCTTAGGGCTGAACTGGCTGGTGAGCCAGCTCCAGGCATCTGTTTGTCTCTTTCCTTCCAGCACTGGGATTCCAAGTGTGCCACCATACCCAACTTTTCACATGGTGCTGGGGACTAAATGTGGGTTCTCATACTCATGTGGCATGCACTTTACCAACCTACCTTCCCAGTCCTGAAATCTGGATGCAAGGCTAATCGTAACCACAGCCAGGCTTCAGCAACCTTTGTCCCTAACCCCAGGAACCTGTCTCTTATACACATCTAGATGTGTATAAGAGACAGGTGCTGGGGACTAAATGTGGGTTCTCATACTCATGTGGCATGCACTTTACCAACCTACCTTCCCAGTCCTGAAATATTAAAAAAAAAAAAAAACAAGTGTGTGAGGGGTGGTGGTGCATGCCATAGCACACTTATGGATGTCAGAAGACAACTGCTGATTCTGTTTTCTCCTTTCACTTTTTACATGGATTCCAGGGATTAAACTCAGGCTGCCAGACTTGTGCGGCAAGTCCCTTTAACCCTCTGGGCATTTTGCTGGCCCTGGGATATTTATTTTTAAAGAGACTCAATACTCAGCCCAAGGAATGAAGGCAGAATGCCAAAGTACCAGACATTATTTTTGTTTAAAGACATACTGATTCCCATCAGTCAGTCTTTGCCAGATTCTTAGAAATAAAGCAGGGGGACTAAAAACCAACTAATGAACCAAGGAAGTAAACGTAGCCGAGAAAGGTAGGACATTTTATTTTACATACAAAAAGGGTGCAAACTGAGTCCTTTCCTCCCCAAACTGGGAAGAGGTATACTTAAAGATCACATTTGTGTTGTCCATGGTGCCCTATGAAATGGGCTACTCTGAGATAACATATCCAGACCCACATCCCATTTTTCCTCTACAGAGGAGTTTTCCCCAACGGTGTCCAAATCTCTCTATTGGAGGAAACATTTCAAATACACTTGAAATTGACATTCATTTAAAAAATACTACAAGTTTCATTTTTCACAGNATGTATCTTAAAAAAAAAGTAGAAAAAAGGCATTTAACAATAACTAGACACATCCACACATGAATTAAAACTGATTTCCACAGCTGATTTATACATTATCTACTTTAAAAAAATTGCAATCAACATCCCAACATCTTTTAAAGAGTACAATGGGTAAAACTTAAAAAAGACAAATAATAAATTAGAGAGTGTAATATTATCCAATGGGAACTGCTGTATCAACATTACTTTCCATTGGAGGGTTATAGCATTTTTGGTTTTATCTTTTCTGCCATTCTCTACTTGATAAACAGGGCTCCTTCCCAGAGTCAGCTTGCTCACTGAACTGAGCAGCTCCTTGTCACACTGTCTCTGAGAACACTGAGGAACACACAGTTCCCAGCAGCCTGTGCTGTCTATGAGAGTAAAACACACACTTCTAAGAAAGCGCACATATCCATCTGTAAATACATGTATCCCCCAAGAAATGGCTCATGGTTCCTGAGACATTCCTAACAGACTGGTAAGCCTTCTAAAAGGCTTTGGTGCATGGGCTGGCCTGGGATTTGGTCTGGAGCTCCTGAAGAGGGGTACCAAAGGTTTCACCTACCCTGGAAGGGGGGTTTGGGTTAGTCAGGATGGCAGTCATCTGTGCATTGCTGGGACGACTGCAATGCACTCTGGCTTATGACCACAGATAATCCTCTGCTCTGAGACCTTAAAGGTGGTGATGGCATCAGACAAGTGATTGTGATTGGGGGGGATCGGGAGGGATACAAAGGGAGGAAGAGAGAGAGGGAGAGAGATATCCTGTCCACACAATCGAGGTTTCTTTATAACATCAAGTTTGGTAATTGAACTAGAGATCTATGGAGTACATGTTCACTTTTTTTTTTCCCTTGATAAGCTGATCTGTAAATACTGGAGTGGGTTTCCTGGTTGGTTTTTTTGAGAAAATATGTCAACTACTATTAGCTATATTCAGGGATCTACTTACTATTTTGATACAATAAGAACTCTATTCTTCTGTACTTAGTTACCTGCAAAAGGAGTAGGACAAACACCTTAAGACTGGTTATTGGATCAGACTCCCAAGACTGGTGATGAAAACACTGCTCAGAACTCTACAAACTCACAGAAGGACCACAGTGGCCTCTTCTTTTACATACTCAAAAACTAACCCCCTTAAAACAAAGTCCCCCAACAAACAAAGGAATTATTTGATTCCTACCAACCCATCATGGGGAAGGCTGGAGTCATTGGCCATCAACATCTACATGGGACTTCCTTGAAGTCTGCAAAATCAAGAAACCCAGAGATAAGTGCTTGTCACCCACATGGCCAATCCAGATGGGTACCTAATTATCCTGGCTCCCTGAGGGTCTCTGGAATCAACCTGCCCACTTGGGGGCAATGGAGGGGATGGTGGCAGTGGCTTGGCAAAGGCAATGTTGGTTGTATGACCATGCAAACTCCTGGTCTTAAAAACTCAAGCCCTGGCATGACTGACACTGGACAAAGCATTACCAGGGCAACTAAACAGGAATGGAAAACTGGTTTCAGTATGAGCATGGAAGAGGTGGCTGGGACACAGGAGTCATGTGGGCTTGGGAGGGATGCACTGGAAGATAAAGACCAAGTATCTTTGAGGAAATGTTTTCTAGGCTTCTGAGAAAGTTATTCTTGAGAAATGCAGTTATGTTTGCTCAACAATGGAGGGGGAATGGATTATCTTTTACATTATTTTTTAAATTAAGGCTATGATCCTTAGCAACCACTTTAACATAACATTACCATTGCTGCATACTTCTGGCATTACACTGTTGCTAACATTGGACATCAACACTAACTAAGTACTACAGCATACTTTTCCTCTGAACTAAAGTGGAAGTTACTTTACAGGATAAACACCATCTGGCTAATGGACATGGGCTGATTCTGAGTTCTTGTCATTCACTAAAAATGAAAAGGAAACTAACTTTCGGAAACTTTAGGATCCTTGCTGTCTCCTGTAGTTTGTTCCAATGAAAATGGGAATTTTAACTGGAGACTTACCTAGTCACCTGATTTACACATACCTTCACAGACCCTGTTTGCTCCCAGACAGACCCAAACTAGAAGAATGTTAAGGCAGACATAAATGCTCACTAGCTGCTGGCACATTCAGCGCAGTCTTGTGGGCAGTCTGGAGTAAGAACTCTGAAAATCCACTCCTATGATTGGAAACTTTATACCTAAGTGTAACCCCTAGCCTGCTTGCACCCAAGTCTGCTCAGGCTGCAATGCCTCAAGGACAGCAAAGCTTGAGGAAATAAAACTCCAAATAGTACAGTATCAAATGCCCCTGTCCCTGGAACAGATGAATTAGTTTTAAGGGGAAGTAAATGCATCAATCCTAAAGAGAACTGTCTTCAGGTGTCATAACTGAGATGGAGCAAGTGGACTTAGATGAGGGGAGATGGAGGGAGTACCTGTGCCCTGGGATCCGGCTGAGCTTGCAGCCAGGCAACCAACAGAAACAGGGATGTGGATGGAGCCTGATGTGCTAGTGGGGCTGGAACAGATGAGCAGATTGTTTCTGGGGAATTCAGTATATATTAAGGAAGAACTTAAGAAAATTGCCCAGCTTTGGGACCATCTTGGAGTGTCAATGGCCTTGAAGGGATGGATCACTACCACCCTGCATGTTAAAGGGACCTTTGCTACAAAAACCAAATTATCTAATAAGGGATTTGTGGGGGCTGAAGGGTGCCAACAGTGCATTAGGAAGGACCCTTCCCCACTCCCACAAACCATTCAGGTTCAACACCCCTCAAGAGCTAGCCTATAAAAATATTTTAAGACAAAAAAGTAGTCTTAGGCCCAGCTGCAGGGCACCCTACCCTGCAGCCAAGCTGGTTACTGCCTTTGCTTTATTGTGGAAGCAGGGTTAGGGAGGCACTTAGTGGGACAGAGAGTGCCANGATGCTCTAGGCCTTGCCACCATTTCCTGGGATGAGGATTTTTAAGTTTCTGTGGGGGAAGTCAGAGTTGCCCACATGCCAAACGAGGGACTATGTAAATTTCAGGGATGAGCTTTAACTACTACATAATGAAAAAGAAGCAAATCCTAACATTCAAATTCCTTATGGGGAAGTGGTCTGACCTGACTTCTCCCTGCTACTCTGTTGCACAGACAAAGACATTTCTTGTAAAGAAATGGACAGGTGGCAATCTTTACAAATGCTGAGCAGGTTTGAAGCCAGTGAAGAGAGATTCCCTAGCCAAGGTGCAACAGAACAGGCAAGGCGCATAAACTCTGCTTCATTTGATACTATTTCTGATACATGACCACAAAGAGTCCTGACATCCTCCAGTCCTCTACATATACAAGCAGAGTTCTGTGCTGCACTAAGTCACTAGCCGCTGCCCTATGTGGGTAGCTCTTTATACCCAGATACAAGACCTCTTTGCCCATGTGAATAATCCTTGCCACAACTAGGGTAAGAAGTCACTGTTTGGAAATGCCACTAAAATGAAAATAGAACATGAGAAGAGTAACCCCCACACTGTTAACTATNCAACCAGCGATGCTTCATGGTAGTACGTCCAGTGAAGACGCCATGGTGGCGGGTAGAGAGTGTACCGGGGAAAACACGCTACTCTATGGCTATATTATCTGGGAAGAGTCTCTGTTCAATTGTTAAGATAGAATTTTAGACCTTTCATTACAGTTTCCTTTTCCCTGGAATTTCCCAGCACCAACCAACCTTACCTTCCCTGCTTACTGCAGCCCAAGTACCAAGTTCTAAGCCTGCTGCTATGGACCTGCTCCAAGATCACCACAGGCTTAGCTTCTAAGGCAGACCAGCCTAGACGCTCTAACTCAGTCTTGGGGCAGACATGACATATTGATTTTCTTTTCCTGGCCCTAAAATGCTGCATCCTGAGGCTTCTCTGGCAGTTGGAAGGCAGGTTTGTTGCCCTCTTTTGTCCACTACTGGCAAAATGGTGGTGGCTGTTCAGTCACTAATTTTGTCCCCCAAGTCAACAGAAAGTCACATGGCTATCTAGGTGGAAGTCCCTGGCAGTGGGGGAAACAGAAATTTTGCTTTGTTGTTGTATTAAGTATCTCCTCTCTGAGATGAGGTGCCTTCTGGTTGATCACAGTCTGGCTCAGTGCTCATCCCAAGTGTTCAGGAGCTGGGCTTTCAAGCTCTAGGCTGATTAGGTCAAGGGGCTCTGGTGGGGACTTTTCTCTGCAGCGGAGAAGATGAATGAAAATTCAAGTATGTTTCCTTGCCAACCTGAGAATTCACTCAGGATGACACAGAGTTTGGCTTCTTCTCTTCGAAGTGCTGCAAATCAGACTCTTTCCATCAAGAATGTCCTCTGGACCCATACTTTCTTTGAATGGCTTGGCTGGCCCATCCCCCTTGAAACAGAAAAAAGCACCCCCCCAATATAACCAGACACAATATGCATCTGCCATGTTGTTTATAAAACAAAAATAAAACCCCCCAAAACTAAAAGTGCAATAAAGTCAGTTTCCTTTCCTTTGCTCAGAACCACAGGTATGTTCTGCTATGGTCGGAGCAAGGGATTTGCTTATCAAAAAAGCTAAGAATGCCAACACACAGGGACAGTAGACTGCAGATTTCTCACAGCTTGTGTCCTACAGTGTAACTTCACAGGAGAGAGGGAAGGAGGGAGGAAGGGAGGGACCTGAACCCTGTGGCCAGCTGGGCTGGGAGTCACCCAGGCACAGAGGTGGAGGAAGCCATACTACTAGACACACCTGGGAAGTGGAGAAGTCCTCCAGCCCAGGGCTGTCATCTTCCTCCTACCTTCTTGGCCACACCACCAGCTTCTTGACAGAGCCTTTATAGCTTAGTAGTTTTTATGCTGGAGAGGGCTGAGGATGGTCTAAGAACCAGGAGTAAAGGAAGAGGAGGGAAGAGAATAGTAGTCCTTGAGTTTTTGTGAATGACACCTTCACTGTAAACAATGGGAAGAGAGTCAACCAGATAGCCCAAGGGCAAGCAGTGGAGAAGCAGCAGCTCTGGACCCGCTCAGAGCTCAGACAGAGGGATTGCCACTGGCCCACTGGGCCCTGGCTGTCTGCACTGGCTCCTTCTGGGGGCATCTGTTTTCTTCTTTTTGGTTTGGATCTCCACCCTCCCCCACAGAGGAGTCCTTTCCAATGAGAAATGGCAGGAGCTGCAGGTGCAATTGGAGCCAGAGTCCCCAGGACTTGAGGACTCCTGGGAGGCACTGGTCACTTGTGTCGCTGAGCAGTCTTCTTCCTTTTCCTCTTAAAGAAACAGCAGCACCTGGAGCACAAGAACATTTAAGTCAGTCTAGAAGTTTCCAGCTCCAAGCAGATCTCTACCTGCTTCTGCTTACTGCAGGGGTAGGGTTGTTTTCTCCTGGTGCCCACCCACATGGCTGCCCACCATCTACAGTACACACACACTGAGAGTAATAGACAATGTCTGTCAGAAAGTTAAAGGCAACATCTGATTTGAGTTGCAGCCACTCCACTTGATTATCAAAATGCTGTCTACTAGACATGGCTGCCACAGGTATTTCTGAAAGAAGGATGAAGAAGGCTTTGTTCCTAGACTACCATCAAACCCAGATACTCCATCTTTGTCTAGAACCAAGATGGAGGGTGCTCAGGGTAACACAAAAATAGCCTGCGCTGTACGCCCCTTGATACCAGCAGCAGTTCAATGCAACTCACTGGCCAGCAGGCAAGGAGGCTAAACAGAGGCAAATAAATCTCACACAAAGTATGAGATCTAGAACTTACATGATGCCAACAAAGGACTANAGATTCTTTCTACCTTGTTCTTGTCCCCAACATGATGCCTGGAGTAAGCAGAAGCTCTAGTTCATAAAGGGTAAATCTTTATCTCCTGACACCAGCACAGGTGCCAATCACCCCAAGGGGACCAATGCCCAAAGCCCAGGAGCTAATCCTCAGGAAACTCTGGTCACANGGAATTCCCCACTTAGTTCACTAAGACTGCCACTGTTCCAGACAGGGTTAGCAACTGGTTTGTTTAAGGTAGAGGCTGAGGCCGTCCAAGTGTCATCTCTTGGGGGAACAGCCTGTAGAAGAGTGGCAGTACTGGTACTCCCTAACCCTGAAGATGCCCTCCTGACTCCAGCCTTTGGACTAGGAAGTGTGGCAGTTGCATAGGCACTGGAGAAGGGGATGTTAAGGGCTATGGCAAGGTTGATGCAAAAGGTATGTTCTTTCCAGAAATGACAAATGGAAAATGAGAAGGTAGGCAGAAGGCAGTGGATGAGTCAAAGATGCCAGATGATGGAGAAGAATAAAGTTGTAAGTATAGCTCAGAAGCTTGATCCTTGAAAGAAAACATTTTCTGAGAAAACTATCTTAAGTCTCTCATCTAACCCTTCCAAAGTTCAATAAAATAACTTTTATTATTTTATGTTTATGAGTATTTTTGCCTGCATGTATGTCTGTGTACCACGCTGAGTACCTGGTGCCCACAGAAACTTGAAGACGGCAACAGATTCCCGAGGACTGGACTTACAGATAGTCGTGAGCTGCTCTGTGGTTGCTGGGAAATGAAACTTGTCTGGAAGTTGTCTGAAGAGCAGCAGGTGCTCCTAACTTCTGAGACATCTCTCCAGCCCACCTCCCAGGCTTCAGTGCAAGGGACACTCATAGAGAAACAGACACACCGCTCACTTTGCATACTCCTATGTCCTCCCTGCAGTTGATCCCCCTCCTTTTAGACCCCTTGTGTCACTATATTTTCTAATGGTGTTTCTAATATTTTCATCATTAAAAATTTGGACAAAGTTCTTCTTTTGTCTTTTGAGACTGGGACTCATTATTATGTAGCCAAGGCTGGCTTCATATGTGCAATCCTCTGGCCTCAGTTTCAGTTATAGGTGTTTGCCACCATATCTAGACTGAGAAAGTTCCTTAGAATGCAGAAATAAACATTTACACAGCTAGCAATGTGAGCTTTCCAAGAATTGAAATTCATGAATGAAATGTGGAATTTTGAGACAGGCGTTCCTTCCTTTCTTCTCTTTTTCGAGACAGGGTTTCTTTGTGTTATAGTCCTGGCTGTCCTGGACTCACTTTGTAGACCAGGTTGGCCTTGAACTCACACAGATCTGCCCGCCTCTGCGTCCCAAGTGCTGGGATTAATGGAGTGCACCACCACCACCCTGGCAGACAGGGGTTTCTTAAGAGAGTTTTAAATAATTTATTTTTATTTTATGTGCATGGGTGTTTTGCCTGCGTGTATGTCTATGTGCGAGTGTCAGATCTTGGAGTTACAGACAGTTGTGAGCTGCCATGTGGGTGCTGGGAATTGAACCCAGGTCCTCTGGAAAAGCAGTCAGTGCTCTTAACCGCTGAGCCATCTCTCCAGCCCTTTAAGAGAATTTTAAAATATTTTCTTCAGAATCTGGCCATTGCACTGTATGCCTGTAATTCCAGTGCTTGACAGCTGGAAGAAGAGTGAAGAGTTCAGAGCTATTCTTGACTACCTATCAAGTTTGAAGCCAACCTGGTCTATAGGAGGCCTTGTTTCAACAGATACATAGACAGACAGTGTGTGTGTGTGTGTGTGTCCCAACCAGCCGTGTATCAATAACATTTATAAGTACTATTAATAGGTGTGAACCAAAGTGTTATATACATCTGGAAACTGAGTAAGTTATTTTAAATAAAAATTATTGCTGGCTTAAAATAGTCCTTAATGAAAACAATGGGGAACAATTCAAGAAAAAAAATCTATACATATGTATTAGAAATGAACATTTGCTTTTAAATTTTTTTATTCATTTTATGTGTATGGGTATTTTATGTGTATGTGTATGGGTTTATGTTTATGACCACGTGTATGCCTGGTCAGAACATGGCATTGGACCCCTGAGACTGGAGTTATAGATGGCTGTGAGTACCATGTGGGTGCTGGGAAATGAAACTGAGCCATCTCTCCAGCCCCAGAAACAGACATTTGACAAGTTCAGTAGACAAGTCAAACCTTATGAAGAACCAGTATTTCAACAATCTTTTTTTTTTAAGATTTATTTATTTATTTTAGTATGAGTGTTCTATCTGCATGTACACCTTTACTCCAGAAGAGGGCATCAGATCCTATTACAGATGGCTGTGCGCCTCCATGTAGTTGCTGCGAGTTGAACTCAGGACCTCTGGAAGAGCAGTCAGTGCTCTTAACTGCTGAGCCACCTCACCAGCCCGTCAGTCTTACCTGTTTCCTTTAACTATGATTTTCAGTGCGTGTTTTAGCTCTAAAATTAACCTCTGTTCTTACTTTCTGTGGGAGCACTCTAAGATGATGATTTTTGTTTTCCATCTGAAATACTGGGCCCATTTCTAAATGTCCAATGGATTCTCTTTTACTTCCTCCAGGACAATTTACAGGAATTAGCGTGTGCTCTGCTGAACCACTGGAGTATACATGAGCAGAAGCTGTCATTCAGAGGAATGGCAGCCATATTTTGCATTTAGAGCCCTATACAGCTTCAGCAGGAGGAGAAGCTTTGAACTCCACAATTCCATTGTGAGTAAGGGGACCTCACAATCTGTTCTTAAAGGCTTTGGTTTCCATGGTGACCACCAGCAAAAGATCTGGACTTGAGGCCAAGTCTACCAAGTAACTCTATACAAAAATGCTCCTCTCAGAACAGAGTAAGGACAAATAACTCCCTTTGTATCTTAGGTTCCCTTCCAGTTAATCCTTTGAATGACCAGAAATTCTTTACAAGTGAGAGCCAAAACCGATCCAGGATTTTCCTCACAAGCCAAACACTTTTCCCACAGGCCTCTGACCTAACCCATCCCTTCTTCCTATCATTCCTGCACCATGTCATCTCCGCTGTCTCCTCGTGGTTTCTCTTCTTTATCACACTCTTTTTCTCCTCCTCTACACTAAAACTGGCTGAAGTCCTGCTGTGTCTAAGAAGTCTTCCTTGAGAACTCACAGGAATTCCTCACCCTCTCAGCATTTTGGGAATAGCATGAGAATTCTGTACAAGTCCTTGCCCTTTTACATGTGTATGATTCACTTTACAGCTAGGTGACATCTAAGCCTCTTGGGCAGGGCCTCCCTTTCACTTGCCCTGTTCTTCCCTGCCATCCCAAGTCCCCGAGTTCTATGCACAAGGTTGGATGAGCATAGTAGGACCTAAAGTATTTATAATTGAGATCATGTGACTGACACCTCACAGGAAAAAAAAATAGACCATGACAACATTAGATTACACAGACACATGAATAGTCCAAATGTCCTCTTTGAAACCCAACACTACCAATCATATTGCCATAAGACCCAACTGTTATCTTCAATAAATATCTATTCCTAGGCAAACCCCCATGGACAATTTGGCTTAGTCAGGGTTCAGAAATAAAGGCCCATTTCAGTTATTGAAGAGAATTTTTCAAAATGAAGTTGTCAGAATCCAGCAGGCTATTATCATAGCATAGAATATGACCTGATGTGTACAGACAGTGTGGGAGGGTTACAAACTGTCACCAACATGAATCCCTCAGGGATTTCCCCTCCACATCCCCATACGTCCTACATTTGTATTTAAGAAGCCTTTTCTGGAAGAAAAGAGAGGTTCCCATACCCCTGTCAACCAAGTCAACCCTTAACCCACTATCCTCTCATTATAGAATAAAGGAAACAAATTAAAAAAAAATCATTGTCCAATCAACACCAAAATGTTGATCTTTCCTTCAAGGAGTTCTCCTTTTTTAGAGACTCTTACTATAGATGAAAAACTAATGAAATCAACAAGGCATTTACAGCTTTCCTCTAAACAGCCTATTTCCACATTTCAAACCAAGTAGCCAAAGGTGAGATTATCTGGTGATAACACTGTTTTGTGGTTACTGAAACATCTAAAATCTTATCTTTCTAACCTTGGTCCTTCTCCTTCTGATAGTACTAGTC
>LZPO01027369.1:546015-557954 GCA_001675575.1 Neotoma lepida
GTCTGGATATTGTGAGATCATTTTTGATAGGAGGGTGCAGTGATAAATGAGGTGGAATTGAAGGAAAAGAAGGAAAAGATTGATTTTTGGTACAGGCCTGCCCCACCCCACGTTGTGGACCTAATTTCCCCAGTCTGGGTGGCTAAGACATAAGGAGGTGTATGGAATTAATTCATTCAGCATTTCTAATGCTTTGCCAATCCCAGTCTAGTCAGGTCCGCTCCCCTTGCATGTGGACTGGAGAGAGGGACTCACCACAGGTTGAGCATTTTCAGGCAGCTACAGAGTATATAAAGAGAAAAACATAGAAAAGGAAGAAAGGAGAGAGAGAGAGAGAGAGAGAGAGAGAGAGAGAGAGAGAGATATTAGTCCACGGATGAGATGGAAGTGACTCCCTGTGAGCATGCAAACATGCAGTATGTGTCTGTGTTTAGTTTCCTCCTGCTGAGGGAGGCTGAGCAGGCCACTTGTCTGCACATTTCACAGGAGGCAGAAGCCTGGCAGAAGTGTCAGTGTGGGAGCTGCATCTCAGGGGATGCAGAACAGAAAGAGCTGGTGGAAGCCTCAGAGTGGGCTTTCCAGGAAAGCAGTATGGGAAGGAGCAAGGGACCAGGCCTGTAAGAACTCAAGCATCAAGGCTGAACCATCTGGCTCCCACACCAGGTCTTATACAATGCTTGTACAATGCTTAGCTAACTTCCATACTCCAATTCAAAAAGCAGCAGCTAGCACTTAGCTCTTCTTAGAGGTAGGAAAAGTTTCAGAGATAATTTATCTTACTGAAGATGAAACAGAGGGAGTTTACCACTTGGAAATAAATCCTAGGGAAGGACCTAAATTCTAATCACACTAATTCTCAGGAGAAATTGGGCCCACAATCATCAAGATATAGCCAAAGTATAGATAATAAAAATTCTTATACTCTTCCTATCACAAAAATCGACCTAAAAATCATCTGCCCTCACCATTCCTCCAACCACACTTCACCAAAGGTGTCTTGTACCTAAAAGAAAAGGGAAGTCAAGTGTCCATTTTTTTTACACTGATCAAAACCATCATCCTGTGATTTTATTCTGCCTTTACATTTAACAAGCTGGGAAAGGGAACCTAAACCCAAAAGCTTGGAGGTAAAGATTTCACACTTTCCCTGTACTTGGGTTTAACTACAATAGAAGCAACAGTCCTTCTTATCCCATCAACAGGCTATATGAACAAATGGCATCATAGCTGTGTGTAATGAGGGGATGTTTGGGGGGACACCTCATGTCTCTCTAGCCTTGACTTTTCCATGAAAGTGATCTAGTGGATATATGGCTACTGTGTCCTTACCCCACATATATCAACATAGATATATCATATGCACATGGCTGCACCCTGACAGTTCCCTAGGCAAGATAGATTGGTAGCTCATGAAACCACTACCAAAACCGGTATACAAAAAGCCCAAGCAAGGCTCTGAGTGACATTTGTTCAAAGGCAACTGTTCTCTTTTAATTTCTANACCTTTCAGAAGGCCTACACCTGGAGCTGGAGGCATGAGGTATAATGGTCCTTTCTGCTAAATGGGAAGACTTTAACCTCTCTTTATATTCTAGTGTTTAGAATATGACACAACAGAACACACCCGACTGAACTCTTTCTGTATGAACGGTTTCTAGCTTTCACATTGAACACAAACACCACACTCATACACAGTTAGTGTTTACATTTACCAAAATGAAATGAAATGAATAGGTCCAAAATATAAACCTGTTTAGGGCCTAAGACTAAAGTTCATATGAACTTGGTGCTCAAAATATAGTATTAGATTCAGATCTGAATTTCTAAAGAGTAGGTAAAAATGTGAAATGGGAGTAAGGTGGGGTGGGGTGGGAAAAGGTATGGCTGTCTTTCAAGATCAGACCATGCAGAGCGTGGTAGTTCCCAATTTTGAATGCATGTTAGAATTCTCTGAACTTCTATATATTTTCTTTATCAGGCCAAATACTATTAAATTATTCTCAAATTTCTGGGTCCATGCAGAAGTATCTGTATTTTCTAACATACTCTAGGAGATTCCAAAGTGGGAGTTCAGAAAGTGGGAGATATCATATAATTTTTTGAGAATGAAAGAAAAAATTATAAGCACCATTAAAATCTCCCAAACCCCTGAGAAAGAGGACCATGTTTAATTACTAAAATAGTCTCCTGGCATCACCTTCCCACCCCACATCTTGTCTACAGGTATCAACAGGATAGAGACAGAGTCGTCTGCATTGGCTTTTTTATGTTAAGTAGGAAAAGACCTTCTAAAGGCCAAGTGAGCTCACCATATAATAGACGGGCAAGAGTACAACCATGCCAAGTACATCTGGAAAACAGACTGAAGTGTTTGGTGACCCTGACTGATGCCCAGAGGTGTAAGCATGTTATGGTCTGTACCAAAAATATGTTGCTGAATGTTCTTGAAGAGCTTAAAGGAAAGGCCATTCATGTCAGGACTGGCAGTAGTTACTGACTCGTGTTTCTCTAGCTTTCCCTACTTGATGTCTTCTTGAAGTTTAAACCTGGATCTGAGTTTGGGATAGGGAAAAAAGGAAAAGAAGTGGTAGAAATGCTGTTTGTACAGCAGAATCAGCATTACCTTCCAGCCCAGAATCTCAGTTTAAACACAGACCATGCAGAAAGCACGAAGGGGCTAGTGGGAGAGCACAGCAAGACATACACATGCAGGAGAAGCAGAAGAGGAAGTGAGGAACTGCCTTGCTTTCTTGGGATTAGGGGTCACTTCTTTGCTGTCCCAAGATTCTTGTATTTACAAGTACAATTATCTTGCCTTGCCTGAAAATTACTTAGTTTTTCTGAGTCCAGATTGTCTGAAAAGCAGCGAAATGGCTCCCAAACTCTTTTATTCAGGGCCATCCATCTGGAGTAGTTAGGCAAAAAATAGAAATGTGATAGTATACACCAAGGCCCATGGTTTAACACATTTTTCTCTGTAATCCATAGGGAGCAAGAAGCTCTAGAGGCTCCAAGAAACTCATAGCTACTATCTATTGTAGCTTTCACTGCATCATTCTTTTAGTTCACTATGTCTTTTGTCCAAGGCAGCCTAGAAAAATGTAACTATCTTCCCAGAAATCAGTGCTAAAGAAGGGCGGCAACAGCCTTAACGCACCATGCAAAAAAATAAAATGGTCAGAAGAAGAAAGCTGTGGACACAAGCATGAAGAATCCAGTCTGAGATGAGCAGCACACAGAGGAGACAGAATAGAGTTTCCAACCCATGATGAGATAGATAAACCCTTTGAAGACAACACAACCCCTCTGAAAGATGAACGTACTTAGCTTCCTCCACTACCTCCACCTCAGCATGAGCTGTGATTGGTGCATTTGAGTGAGCTCCAGTGGGGTCATCAACATTCAGCTCTCCATTGGTTGAGCTAACCACCTGAAACAGAGACAGACTGTGATAAGTACCATGGTTGTATGAAGTTTCTGCCTCCACCAGAGTAGATTAAGAGAGATTAGGTCTCACACTTAGGTACTAGCCAGGCAGGGTGTAGAATGTGTGTTTACTTGAGTTAAGGGAACACTGTCCTGATTTACAGAGGGTTCAGAACACTTAACTCAATGATATAATCATACAATGATGACAATTAGCTTCATATTGAGTGCCTACTTTGTGCTCAGCACTCTGCTACACTATATGTGTGTATAAATTTAATCCTTACAAATCCCCCGTATCTCTGAGTTCAAGGTCAGCCTGGTCTATAGAGCAAGTTCCAGGACAGCCAAGGCTACACAGAGAAACCCTGACTCGAACTAACGAACGAACGAACGAACGAATCAACCAACCAACCAACCAACCGTAAGTTCTAGGGCTCCAACTCAAGTCCCCATGCTGGCAGTAAATACTTTACCACCTGACCCATCTCCCTGGCTCAATTATTTAAAACAAAACAAATTGTACTTATGTGTATCTGTGTGTTAAGGGGCAGTCTCAAGTGCCACAGTGTGTATGTGGAGGCTGGAGGATAACTTACAGGAGGTGGCTCTCTCCTTCTACTATGTGTTTCCTGGCTGGTGAACTTTGGTCATCAGGCTTGGTGTCAAGTGCATTTACCTACTGTTCCATCTTGCTGTCCCCCAGCCTCAATTATTCTCTTTTAATGGATGGGAACACTATAAAGTTTTCTAACCAAGGGTTAAGTTAGAGTCTGTGGGCTTTTATGGCTCCCACCTGTGTCTGTCCACAGACTTTTTCATTTTTCAAAAATGTGTATAGTTCTGTATTGAAAAAAATAACTGGGCCAGGTGGTGGTGGTGCATGCCTGTAATCCCATCACTTGGGAGGCAGAAGCAGGCGGATCTCTGTGAGTTCAAGGACAGCCTGGTCTACAAAGCAAGTTCCAGGACAGCCAGAGCTGTCTTGAAAAACAAACAAACAAATAAACAAACAACAAAAATCCCCACAAACCCTGTACAGTTGACTTCTAAAGGTTAACTCATTTGCTCCCTTGATCATGGTGGGTAAATTCTACCACTCTCAGTTTATTATACTACATAATTATATACTTTGACTAATGATGACTTAAAAAATAAATTCTCAAAAAGAAACCAAGAGTGGGCATCAGAAACCATAAATAATCACACTTTCCTTCAGAAATTTCTTCACAGCTTTGATCANTGGTTTGAAGTTACTTAAACAACAAGACTGCTACACCCTCTCTGTTGAGAAGGAAGACGGTAAAGACAAATTTCCCTTAGAAAACCAGTCTTATTTCAATGGCCTTTATTTCAGGTTCACTGTCATCCCACTTCTCACTGATGGTCCCCGAACTGTAAGTGATGGCTCTCATTCCTGTCATCTGGTTCATGTGGACCCGATCAGGCTTGTCTTGCTTGTGCAGTTGCTTCTGCCACCTGGTTTCATTTCCAGCACATGATTCCTGTTTATGTGGGTGCTGGGGAGTGGAAAAAGGGACCCCGCACAAACCACTCTGCTGTTAAAGATCTTGGCTGAAANATGGGAAAGAACCACAAAATAGAATAAATGGTTCAGACAGCTTATGCTATTGGGTAGTAACTTCATCTACTTGAGACTGTTCTTACAGACTGATGTGAGGACTACATAAGGAATGGATTGGGGACACCCTGTATATAATACTGGAGTAAGTAGGAAATAGTAAGAATTGCATTCTAAAATGAGGCAGCGGGGGCTGGAGAGATGGCTCAGCAGTTAAGAGCACTGGCTGCTCTTCCAGAGGACCCAGGTTCAATTCCCAATACCCACATGGCAGCTCACAGCTGTCTGTAACTCCAGTTCTAGGGGCTCCAACTCCCTCACACAGACATACATACAGGAGGCAAAACACAAATGCACATAAAATAAACAAATAAATCTTNAAAAAAAATTAGGCAGCCATGGGTTCGAATTCTAGCTCTACAGCTGTGGATGCCTGGGCAAGATCTTCAATCTTTCTGTACCCCAGTTTCCTAGTTTGTAAAATGGGGAAACAGTGACGTTTATCCTAATGGGTCACCATGCAGATAAGCCACAGTAAGTGTTCAGCCCAGAGTCATGAGACATAGTAATGGCTCAAAAAATATTCATTTAAGCTGGGTATGGTGGCACATACCTTTAATCCCAGCACTTGGGAGGCAGGCGGATCTCTGTGAGTTTGAGGCCAACCTGGTCTCCAGAATGAGTTCCAGGATGGCCTTGGCTACATAGAGAAACCCTGTCTCTAAAAACAAAACAAAACAAAATGAAAAAAAAAATTCATCTTATTGATACTCTTATTTTCCTTAAGCTATGGGGTACCTACTAGCAGCTAATTTGCCAAAATCTCCTAAATGATCATAAAAAGGAAAGCAGGAGGAAATGTTTACTACCTTTGGGGCAGACAGAGTGAATGCTACCTACTTGTAATGTATTACCACCATTATTTCTACAAAAGAATAATTACTGGGCTTTTTCTTCTTCCTTCTTTTTTTTGGGAGGGGCGTTGGGGAGGACAAGGGTCTCATGCTATTGCCCTGGTCTGGTACCCACGATATAGCCTGGGCTATATAAACTCATGGTACTATATAAATTCATGGCCCTGCTCCTGCCTTAGCCTCCACAGAGGTAGGGTTACGACAGGTTTAGAGTGTCATGTCTGGCCTTCTTCTTGTTAGACATGAGTGAGGAAATTACAATAATGATATATGGTTAATGAAAAAAAAGAACCCTACAGCATTAAAACTTACCTGAGGAAGATTCAAATTTCTGCTAGTGATCACATTTAGTATCTCTGATTAGTGGACAGCCTAACATTATGCATACTATACAACACAGTATTTTCCCCTCTCTGCAAACAGGTTTCTTCTGAATCTAATCACAATTTCAAAAATTAGACAAATCCAGGATGTGAAATATTATGTAAGACAGCTGACTTATGGGACCATATTATAAACCTCAAAAAAAATCACTGGTGACTGATAATGATTAAAAGGGATTAAAGTGATACAGAGATGGCTCAATAGTTAAGAGCGTTTGTTGCTGTTATAGAGGACCTGGGTTCAGTTCCTAGTGACTACATTGTGGCTCACAANTATCCATAACTCCAGTTCCAAGGGATCTGATGCCCTCTTCTGACCTCCAAGAGCACATGCACATGTGGTGCACTTACATTCATGCAGGGAAAAAAAAAAGAGGTGGGATTAAAAGAGACTAAGGAATTAGGCATGGTGGTGTACACCTAAACTTCCAGGCCTCAGGAGATAGAAATAGGAGGACCACCATAAGTTGGAGGCTAGCCTGGGTTATTCAGTGAGATATGGGTTAGCCTAGGCTACATAGTAAGACTGTCTCAAAACAACCAAAATAAACAAACAAAACAGAGAGAGATTAAAGGACTGGAAGAGATGGAAGAGGCAGAACAACCAATGGAATGCAGGAATCTTGGTTAGATTCTGGACATTATAAAATTTTAAGGACAACTAGAATTTGGGCTGTTAGATGTTATGAGATTATTAATTTTCTTTGGATAAGGCAATGGAGTTACTGCTTACATGAAAGAGTGTATTTGTTCTCAGGAAATGGAGGTGGAAGTGTGTGGGGATAAGATATACTGTTTTAACTTTTAAACGGTCTGGAAAGGAAACACACATACATACAGGCACATATGCATGCAAGCACACAAAATCAAAGTAAACATGGCAAAATTTTAATAATTTTTAAATGGAGATTAAGGATAGTCCCAACTTTTCTGTAAATTTGAAAATTTCAAAATAGAAGTTGGGGGAAGCCCAGCATAAAAAAGGCCGAGAAGGTTAAATGATTGTGAACCACATCCTGCTGACTTCCTCAGTTCTGGTATGATTCCTGGGGACTTATTTTCTAGCATATATAACTGTTAACACTGGTGAGTGGCTTATTCTATGAGCACAATGGTTACATATGAAAGTAGTCATCTGAAAATTTTCATTTATTTATTCATTCATTTATTCATTCATTTTTGCAGTACTGGGGAGCAAAACAAAGGCTGTGTGTGTTCTAGGAAAGCACTGTAACTGAATCATAGCCCCAGCCCTGAATCACTAATTCTTAATGAACTAAGGAACTAGACAAAATGATACGTAAGATGTATTGGCTAAAAGCCAGGTGTAGGGGTGCATAGCTATAATGTTAGCATTCAGGTGTCTGAGGCAGGAAGATTGGAAGTATGCAGCCAGCATGAGCTGCAGAGGAAATTCAGGTTATCCTAGCATATTTATCTTTCTATTTCTTCAATTCTAACATGAAAGAATTACTAGTAAGAGTCACTATGGAGAATTACCTGTGACTCTCCTCCCTATGAATCGCTACTTGGCCTACAAGCAGTATCCTTAGGCAATCTAAGGAAGTGGTTATTCTCATTTTAGAATCAACATTTTTACCTGTATCAGAAAGCACATAATTTCAAACAACTCAGGCACAAAAGGAATATTACTCCTGTCTCTACCTTTACACTTATCTGTATCTAAAACATGTCTGAAGCACATGATAGCACTCTGGAGGAAGAGGCAGAATGACTGAGTTCGAGACTACCATGGGCTACGGAGTGAGACCCTGTTTCAGAAAAATAAAACCAAAAAATAAAATAAAATAGAACCTTAAAGAAAATCTTAGATAACACGTCTGGGCCTTTGCTCCTTTGATAGAGCACTTGTATAGCAGGTACAAAGCCCTGGGTTTGATTTCTAGCACCACATAAAACCAGGTATGGTGGCACATGCCTGTAATTCTGGCACTCAGGAGACAGAGGTAGAAGAATCTGAAGTTCAAGGTCATCAACTGTTACAAAGCAAGTCTGAGGCCAGACTGACCCTGTCTGAAAAAATAAAAATTTGGGGGTTAACAGGTATTAATTTCCATATTTACAGCATGAACCTACTTCAATTTGCAGGAGACTTTTTTATATTACTAACCTAGATGTGCAACTGGACAAATACTACTGTGATGGGGCTGGATTCTAACTCCACTGTTGACATTCTCTGTACATGTGTATAGGGCCAATAACTTTCATATTATCTGCCATATATTATATGGAAGTTAACTATGATATCTACTAAAGAGATCTGTAGCACCATAAAGAACTTCACAGATGTAATGAATTGCCACTCTTTTTCTTTTTTGAGATGGGATCTTGTTAGGATGTTCACGCTGGCCTCAAATTCCTGAGCTCAACTGTTCTTCCTGCTTCAACCTCCTGACTAGCTAAGATTTTCCAAGATATCTGGCTCAAATTACTGTATTGTTTTTTTTTGGGGGGGAGGAAGTGGTTTGAGATAGGTTCTTATTATATAGCCCTGGCTGTCCTGGAACTATGCAGACCACGTGGGCCTCAAACTCACACAGTTTGCCTCTGTCTCTGTCTCCTGAGTGCTGGGACTAATGGTGTGCACCACCACACCTGACTCAAAAAGTGTTTTGTCTTCTTGAATTTAGGCCTGTGGAAATACTACAAAGATGGGAACCAGGGTGTCTTGCCCATTAAGTAAATCAGAGCCAGAATGTCCACACTTTATCAGAACAAATGCTCTTTATCTTGGCAATCTGCACTCCATCCAAGAGAGATGGTATTACAGGTTATCCAGGATAAGCTCAGCATGATTTCACCAAGTTCCTCTGCGGAGTGAAAGAATGCAGACACATATCCAGACATGGTAGTGCACCTCTGTAATCCCAGCACTCAGAAGGCTGAGGCTGGATGACTGCAATCTGAAGGCTAGTGTGGAATATTACAGAGATCCTGATTTGAAAAAAAAAAGGGAAATCAAGCCAGGCGTAGTGGTGAATGTCTTTATTTCTAGCACTTTAGAGGCAGAGGTAGTGGCTAGGAGAGATGGTGGAATTCTGTGAGAGAGTTCCAGGATAGCCTGGTCTACATAGTGAGACCCTATCTGCAAAAACAAAACAAAAAGGAAAACAAGTAGCAACAACAAAATTAAAAACAAAACACAACAACATCTGTTATGCTAGAAATATTACTGATTTGCAAAAAGGTATAGTTTTGGCAAGCGTGGTAGCACATGCTTGTAATTGTACCATTCAAGATGTGGAGGCAGGAAGATTAGGAGTTCACAGCTAGTCTTGGNTGCATAATAAGTTCAAGGTCAGCTAAGACTGTACGAGCCTCTGTCTCAAAAACTCAAAAGTTTGTCTGGAGAGATAGTTCAGTGGTTAAGAGCACTTGCTGTTCCCCCAAAGACATGCTTTCAGTTCCCAGCATCCACCCACATCAAGTAGCTCACAACTGCATTAACTCTAGCTCCAGGGCATCTTGTGCTCTTTTCTGTCCTCTTCAGGCACCTGAACATGTGGTACATATACATGCAAACAAATTTTTAAAAATAATTTTAAAGAAGTTAAAGTTAAAAACAAAATTACTCTATATAGTATTTTCATATATTAATGGTGAATCATTAATTCCACCCAAAGTCTTATTTATTTATTCATGTACTTATTCATTATTTACTGCAATGTTAAGGATTGAACCCAAAGTTGTGTACATGCTAGACAAGTGGAATACATTGAGCTATACCTCTAGGTCTGTCATTTACTTAAATAGTTGATTTAGAGATATTATGACAAAATAGCTTATTTAATGATATTATGACTATCACAGTATCCTAGATTTTCTTTTCTTTTTTAAAATAGTTTTTATTTTTATTGTTTATCTGGACATCTGTATGTGTCTTATGAGTGTTTGCAATGTATATGTGGGGGTGGATGCCAGAAGAGGGAGTGGGATCCCCACCCCTCCTGCTGGATAACAGGCAGAAGTGATATGCCTGACATGGGTGATGGGACTCGAATCCAGGTCCTCTGGAAGAGCAGCAGGTGCTCTTAACCACTGAGCCATATCTCTAGCCCCAGTATCCTAGATTTTCATCATTTTGCTGAAATAGCTCCCCAAACTCCTAACTACCAGTCTGGTGAAAGCTACCCGTCTGTGCTGGCAGCTGGGGTCACTTAGGAAGTCTCCTAACTTTTGATTATACTGGCAAGTCTCTGCTTCTTTGTTGAGTAGGATCTCTTGTTCTCTAGATAAAGTATATGCTTCCTTCTTGTTTTCAAACATCTTGGTAACACATTCTGTGTAAATTCATATGCAAAGATTCATGAAATAAAGAAAATTTAAGTTGATTAAAAAAAAATAGGGTCAAAAAAAAAATAGGGTCCTGGAAATTATCTTAAAGAAACCCATACTCATTCTTTCAGCTGTCTTACTTTCCTTCTAAGTACATCTTTCTCTCTTAAGAAAAGTTATGTTATATATTTATTTCAAATGGTGGTACGGCACATACCTGCCACTGCATACATGTAGAAGTCTGAAGACAACTTTTAGGAGTTAGTTCTCTCTTTCCACCATGTGGGTCCCAGAGATTGTGAAACTCAAGTCATCAAGGCTTCATGGTCCCTTTACCTGCTGAACTATCTTGCTGTTCCAAGAATACTGATTTTTTTTTTCTTTTCGTTTTTTGAGACAGGGATTTTCTGTGTTGTCCTGGCTGTCCTGGAACTCACTCTGTAGATCAGGCTGGCCTCAAACTCACAGAGATCCACCTGCCTCTGCCTCCTGAGTGCTGGGATTAAAGGCATGCACCACCGCCCGGCCTGCTCTGCTTTCTTAAGTTTATATTCCAATCTAATTGAGTTTTGAAATTGTTTTAATTTCTAAGAGCTTTCTTTCTAAAATATTATTTATTATTATTTTTAAAAATAATTTAACTTTATTTTGTGTGCATCGGCGTGAAGGTATCAGATCCCCTGGAACTGGAGTTACAGATAGTTGTAAGCTGCAAGTGTGGGTGCTGGGAATTGAACCTGGGTCCTTTGGAAGAACAACCAGTGCTCTTAACTGCTGAGCCATCTCTTCAGCCCCCTAAAATATTGTTTTATTAATTTATGTGTATGGGTGTTTCACCTGCACATACATCTGTGGACCATGTATGTTCAGTGTCCTAGGAGGTCAGAAGAGGTCATCAGATCCTCTTGAACTGGAGATACAAACAGATGTGAGTTATCATGTTGGTGCTGGGATTTGAACCTGGGTCCTCCAGAGTAGCAGGCAGTGCTCTTAACTACTGAGTCATTTCTCTCTTTCTTTAAAAGATTGCTCTTTTTTTGTTTGTTTTTTTCGAGACAGGGTCTCTGTGTAGTCCTGGCTGTCCTGGAACTCACTCTGTATAACAGGCTGGCCTCAAACTCACAGAGATCCACCTGCCTCTGACTCCTGAGTGCTGAGATTAAAGGGTGCCACCACCACCTGGCAAAGATTTCCCCTTTGAAAATACTGCTGTTGTAGTTTGTTTGCTTTGGTTTCTTTTTATTAAAGTTTTCCTCAGAAGCCTGATAACTCTTTATTATCTGCTCATATTAGAAGTGGTTGAGGGGCTGGAGAGATGGCTCAGTGGTTAAGAGCACT
>LZPO01027369.1:605878-618510 GCA_001675575.1 Neotoma lepida
CAAAACAAAACAAAACAATATATGTCTATATGTACACACACACACACACACACACACACACACGAGATACAAAGGTAAAAAGGCAAATCTCACTCTCAAAGAGAACACAAATTATCACAATTTAAAGATAGTCAATTATAATACAGAATAAAAACAATGTTTTAGTATTAAGTGATGATGAGATAAAATGATATTCGGAAGGGTCAGCTGGTTAAAAGTAATTGCGACTATAAAATGCTGTCTGTATATAAAAAAAGATCTATAGGTTTCAGCTGAGTGTAACTCAATAAAACTATTCAAAACCAACTATGTGAAACAGCTGTCAAAAAGCGATGGGAGGAGTTGGGATTGCAGCTTGTTTTGCATCTGTAAGGACTGGGGTTCGATCCTTAGCCACCCCCATTCCCCAATAAACCAAACCAACCCACGGACCATCGTCAAAAGACTACAATATTTGTGTCTATATCTATATATTATGTGTGTGAATGTTCTCTATATATGTGCCCATGCTTGCTAGTGTACCATCAGTAATTAAGTTATCTGTAAACCATATTACACAAAAAGACTTTTAAAAAGAGGAGAAATTTGGCTTCAAAGTAGACTCAGAGGTGCATGGTAAACAGTAGCACAAAGCAGCTGAGATGAAAACCAAGTGTGCACTATGAAAATTATAAAAAGGCAGATTTTTGAATCAAAATGGGTAACTCCAAATATCTTTTAGTAATTTTACACCTCAAGGAATGGTAAAAGGTATGGCTAGAAGTCAAGGAGATGGACAATATTTATCAAGAAAATTCAAAAGAAGGGGCTGGAGAGATGGCTCAGTAGTTAAGAGCACTTGTTGCTCTTCCAAAGGACTTGGGTTTGATTCTCAGGGACCATATGACAACTCACAACTATTTGTAACTCCAGTTTGGGCAGATCTAAGACCTTCTTCTGACCTCTGAGGGCAACAGGCATACATGATGCACAGATATATATGTAGGCAAACACTCATATACATAAAAATAAATAAATCTAAAAAAGGTTTTAAAGAAAATTTAAAAGCAATTCTTGCTCTAGGGCAGCAGTTCTCAACCCCTTTGGGGGGATCACGTATCAGATATCCTGCCTATCAGATATTTACATCACAATTCACAACAGTAGCAAAATTACAGTTATGAAGCAGAAACAAAATTTTATGGTTGGGGGTCACCACAACATGAGGAACTATATTAAAGGGTCACAGAATTAAGAAGTTTGAGAACTANTGTACTATGATAAATTCCAAGTTCTCCTCATCCTGGAAAAACCTGGCCACTTGTTAGATGCAGACAAGAATATTAAGACAACATGCACTCCAGTTATTTTAAAAGCAGTGGGTAAAATTGGGCAGAGTTGTATACCTGTAACCCCAACACACAGGAAGTAGACAGGGAAGGATTTCAAGTTCAAGAATAGCCTGAGATACACAGTAAGATATTATCAAAACCAACGAACAACAACAGAAAGAAAGGGGCTGAAGAGATGGCTCAGCAGTAAAGAATATTGGCTGTTTTTTCAGAGGACCCCTGTTAAGACTCCCAGCACTCACTGGATAGCTGACAAACTGTCAGTAACTCACTTCCCAGAAATCTGACACCCTCTTCTAGCACTAGGCATGCACAAGGTATATATACATACATGTAGGTAAAACACCCACACACATAAATATGTGAAAAGAAAAAGCCAATGTGCAAGCTCAAAAGTTAAAAAAAGAAGACAGGAAACACTACTGAATTTCACAGAAAATGTAGAAAATGCTGCAGAGATGGCTCTCAGTGGGTGAAGTGATAGGGAACTCACTGGCCAGCTAGCCTAACCAAAATAGTGAGGTTCACTGAGGTTCAGTGAGGTTCAAAAAATAAGGTGAAGGGCAATAAAGGAAGATACACAACATCAACTCTAGCTCACAGACACCAACAAACAAACAAATAAAAAATAATAAAATGCAGAAGATGTTGTAACTTTTAGATGATGGCCCAGAAGAGATAGATACTGGGATAAAAACCAACAATAATCAGTCTTCCAGACAGTGAGAGCTGACCTGAAGAGAACAATAGAGCCCTCCTATTCTCACTGGCAGCAAACAGACATACCAATATCAGGNCTTCTAGTTTTTCTTTGCTGCTTTTTCTGTAATTTTGTAATGCAATTTTTGGAACACCCCTTCTCGAATGTTCTTTGTGTAATGCTTCTACAGGGAATGTTCAAACCTCTAGACTACAGTGTTTTGTGTTTAGAAAGAGCATGATTCCAACAGCACAGATTTTATTCTCATATAAATTTTCCCCACAGTTGAAGAGAGGGCCTTGCACCTATCAAGTAAACGTTCTACCACTGACCTATATGCTAGTTCTGTTTTGCATTTTCAGATGCTGTGGTCTCAAACTGTTGGGCTCAAGTGATCCTTCTACTTCTTTCAAGTGATCAGATATTGCTAGGATCACAGATGTGTACCACTATGCATGGTCATTTGGTTTCATATTAAAAAGAGAAGATTGGCCCTCTCCGGTGGCTCTATCTGGAAGGAATTATAGAAGAAATATTGGAAATTGGCCTGGTCACTTCCCCCATGTCCACTCAAACATCTGTTGGATTGGATTAGGCATGTTTTAACCTATGCCTTAGATTTGTGAGATGTCTATAAATGATTTTTTCATAACTAGGAGAAGACAGTTATCACCCTGAAATTTTTGAAACTTACAACATTTTGAGTCAGGTATTATGCTTCCCATCTGTAATCCTAGTACCTGGAAGGTGAAGGCAGAAGGACTACTATGAGTTCAAATCCAGACTGGGCTACACAGTAAGTTTCAAGCCAGCTGTGGTGACAAACCCTGTCTCAACCAAACCAAATCAAACTAGATAAAATCAACATTATCAAACTAGGAAGAACACAAAAAGCAAAAACTGAGACACAGGTGTGGTGGTGCACACCTATAATGCCAGCACTTAGGAGGTGAAAACTGGAGCAGCAGGAATCTTGGCTAGCTTGGGCTATGAAACCCTGTCTCAAAATGAACAATCCAACCAACATGGCCTTAGTGTTCTTTGAGAATCTATAATGGATTTCAAAGAATAATCCATTTTTTTAAATATATGCATCAAATTCTATGAATTTTTAAATCAAACAATTACTGTGGTTACACATATGGTAATGTTATTACAAAATAATACAAATGTCAGAGAAGAACCAAGGACAGGAAGAAATAATGGCAAGTTAGGGAGAAGGGCTAAAGATAAACATGTTTGGCAAATAAGTCATCATGTGGAAGAACTAACTTTTTCATATGGAGAAAAACAATGGAATAACTAGAAATTATCTGGAAACCCTCAATTACAATTTGAGTGTCCTTGTGAACTTACAATGCTTCTCAATGTATACAGTCTAGCTATATATGGAAATAAGTATGTATAGTCATTTATTTATAAGCAAACAAACAAATAACAAAATCCCATCAGTTTTATTCTCAGGCTAGGGAAACAAGCCTCAAGTTATACACATATCCTGAGAACTTAGTTTCCAGTTACAATAAAAAAATTACTTTATTATTATTATTTTTATACNTGTGGGTGTTTTGCCTGCATGTATGTCTGTGCACCATACGTGTGCCTGGGGCCTGAGGAAGCCAAAAAAGGATGTGGGATCCCCTGGAACTGCAGTTACAGATGGTTGTGAGCCATCATGTGGGTACTGGAAATCAAAACTGGGCAGGCCTCCTGGAAGAGCAGCCAGTGCTCTTAACCACTGAACCATCTCTCCAGACCATAAGTGGCTCTTGTAAATGAACAAAACAATGAGTAAAACCCCAGTATTGTATTTTAGGATTTATTTCAATCAAAGCTCTGAAGCATAGTATGCAAATGACCAATCTTTTCTCTCGTTTTTTTCTCTGGTATATAAAGTTAGGAAAAGGACAAATCTCAAATCCTCCCAGTATAGTATGTGTGTTTTAAGCACGTGACCTGTGGGCAGGGTCACAACACTAACAATCCCTACTCAACTGCACCTCCAGGAACCATAGATCAAGCAGCTTTTGGTGGGCCACACTGATCAGCTATCCAATAAACAGGAAGATAAATGGTCTAGAAAAGGAGGCAAACCAAATAAACTTATTTTGGGGTATCCAACTAAGTTGTATGTTAAATAATGGGAGAAAAATAAGGGGACTTACCTGTACTGCCAAGCTGTTTATAAAACCTGTACTCTAAATGAAGTTGTGGAGCACGAGATTTTATTGGTTCCTGAAACCCAAGAAGAAAAACTGTGGTCAAATTTTAACAAATGAGCTTTTTTCCCCAATCTTTCAGAATGAACAGGGCTAAGATCCTGTCATGTTTCAGAAATGATCTGCACAGAAGTCTGTTCTTACCACAGTTGTCTTTGGAAGTACAGTTAGGAGAAAATGAGCTGAATTATATGCAACCCCTTCCACGAGCTGTCAAAGACAGACTCTATGAGCCATCACTCAAGGGGAGCTCTCTCAGCGGAAAATACTCTCGAAAAATGTGTACATTCACTCGTCTACCTTCTTTCCCTCTTTGCCAACAAATCATTCTGTAGCCCAAGATGACTTCAAAGTCTCAATCCTCCTGCCTCTCTGACTCCCGAGTGCTAGAATTATAGGTGTGCACTACTGTGCCTGGTTTAGACATCAAATCTTAAAAAACAAAACAAAACAAAAAACCACAGTGCATATTTTTTGCTTGTATTATGATGAATTTTGGGTAGTAAACAGTTTATTTTTAGAAAAATTGGTATATGCTAAAAAACACTTTAAAATATGCAAAACACATATGATATTTGCAGGCAAATGGATGGAACTAGAAAATATCATCCTGAGTGAGGTAACCCAGACTCAGAAGGACAAATATGGTATGTACTCACTAATAGGTGGATATTAGATATAAACCAAAGGACAATCACTCTGCAACCCACAGATCCAGGGAAGCTACCTAGCAGGAAGGACCCTAGGATGACTGTAGCATAAAATAAGTTTTGGTTTTGCCCAATCACTAGGCATGCTTTAGTGAAACATTTCACTATTAGGATAAGAATTTGTAACTCTATTTATGTTCAAGATATCTGTATATTATCTCTCCTGCAGTTGTACATCGAATGTTTTAATAAAAAAGAAAAAAATATGCAAAAAATAAGAAGTTCAAATAATCTGAGGAGCTACTGTTTTAGACAGCCACTATTAAAGCTTTGGTAATTATTGTTTTTTTGAGACCATGTACTTTGAATTCTTTACATAGCTGTCCTCAAACTTGTAAATCCGTCTTACTATCCCGAGTGCTGGGATCAGAGGTATGTAGCAGCATGACTGGCTCCAAATACTTACCTGTATCTATTATACAGCAGAAACTCCTATAGATCATTTTATATGAAGGAGATCTGATTCTATTTGCTGTTTACTATGTGTATGTAAGGTATGCAACACTTCTACAGGCTGAAATACAATCTGTGTATGCATGTACTTAGTGTTTTCAGCTTTCAATGTATGGACAATGCTGTTACAAACATTCCTACATGTATTTCTGTTTATACTTATAAGAATTAAAACTGTAAGTGCAACATAAATGAGTAATTTTGATTAATGTGGTGTCCAGTTTTTTTGTTTGTTTAAGACAGGGACTCTCTATGTAGTCCTGCCTGTCCTTGAACTCAGAGATCCACCCGAGTCTGCCTCAGTGCTGAGATTAAAGGCATGCACCAGCACACCTGGCTACGTGTTCAACTTTCAATAACAGTATTTTTCTTCCTTATTTAGGAAGGGGGCTTTTAATTTTTTTTTTGGTTTGGTTTTTCAAGACAAGGTTTCTCTGTGTAGTTTTGGCGCCTTTCCTGGAACTCACTCGGTAGCCCAGGCTGGCCTCGAACTCACAGAGATCCGCCTGCCTCTGCCTCCCGAGTGCTGGGATTAAAGGCGTGCACCACCACCACCCGGCAGAAGGGGGCTTTTAAATGGTTTTATTAATATATATTAATTGTATTATTATAATTTCTATAAATATATATATTGTGTGTATATACACACAAAATAAAAAACAATGGAATTTCATTATGCCACTTTCATACACATATATAATGGAAATTTCATACACAAACCCTACTCCCCTCTCTAGCATCCCATAGGTCCTCTCCTTCTTCCCAAATAGTTCACCTTTTACTTTATGTCATTTACTTTTTGTTGTCTTCCTAATCTTTAAAAATCTTGATTCTATGTGAAAAAACAAACTTACAAAACCAAAAACAACCATTGGTTGGTATCAGTCTTTCCAACAAAAATGGGACTCTTTCATGCCTTTAATTCTAGCATTTGGAAGGCTGAGGCAGGAAGATCATCTCCAAGTTTGAGCTTGAGCTATGTAATGAGTTACAGGACACCTTATGCGATAGAATGAGACCCTGACTAAAAACAACAAAACCTAAACCAATCAGAAACAATAACAACAATAATGAAGGGAGTTTCTAAGTCTTTATAGACACAGCAGGCAAACAACCACACATTGCGCTTTGTCACACCTAAAAACTGACTGGTTAACTGTTCTCACCAGATGTGTAGCATTGGCAAATAGCTAACAAGGCAACAGAAGGCCATCATAAAAGATGTCAATTTGGTATATATATGATAGGTAAAAATCACTACAAGGTTGTTCTGACCTTTTTTTTAAAAACTCAGTATCAGCCAAGTGTGGTATCATCTACTTTAAGAGGCAAGCAGATCTCTGAGTTAGAGGCCAGCTTGGTCTACATAGTAAACTCCAGGCCTGCTGACATGGGTGGTAGGAACTAACTCCAGTTCTCTGCAAGAACAAGTGCTCTTTACTGTTCAGCCACCTCTGCAGCCCCTACTTTGCATATTTTCAGCAGTCTTCAATTATTTATTATTATTATTACTTATTATAATGTAATTATTATTTATTATATACATAATAATGTAATTATTACTTATTATAATTACTTATTATAAGAGAGGGGTGCATGTGCCACTGTGTGTGTGTGTGTGTGTGTGTGTGTGTGTGTGTGTGTGGGTTGGAGGACACTTGGGGAAGTTGGTTCTTTCCTTGCACATTTATGCAGGTTCTAGGTATTGAACTCAGGTTGTCAGGATTGCATGGCAAGTATATATACCTTCTGAGCTACCCGAATTGGCTCCACTTGTGAATTTTTAAATGTTCTTAAAAACTAAAGGAGTGCTGGGCAGTGTTGGCGCATGCCTTTAATCCCAGCACTTGGGAGGCAGAGGCAGGCGGATTTCTGTGAGTTGGAGGCCAGCCTGGTCTATAGAGAGAGTTCCAGGACAGGCTCCAAAGCGGCACAGAGAAACCCTGTCTCGAAAAATCAAAAAAACAAACAAACAAACAAAAAAACAAAAAAAACAAAAAAAAACATTTGGACAAATTCCTCCTTAAAAAAACAAAAACAAAACAAAACAAAACCCTAAAGGAGCAAGAGCTACAATGAAGATCCAAACAAAGTAGAATTGAGGTGGTGGCGCATGCCTTTAATCCGAGCGCTTGGGAGGCACAGGCAGGATTTCTGAGTCTCTGAGTTCAAGGCTAGTCTGATCTACAGAGCCAGTTCCAGGACAACTGTAACTACACAGAGAAACCCTGTCTCAAACAACAACAACAACAATAAAAACAAACAAACAAACAAACAAAAAAACCAAACTGCAGTACCAAGTTTCCTGCAATTCTGTAGCAGATGTTGCCTGCCTTTGAACAGAGAGCTGGCCATCTGCCAAAATCACGGCTAGTCTGGAACACACAAGCCTGCCTGAAATCCTAGATCAATGGCAGATGGCTGTTTTATACAATGAAAGGAGATCAATTATGATTGCTCTCTGTCCCTTGAATAAGCCCAACAGCATGGGATGAAACTCACAGATGGAATTGCTACACTCTAAACAAGAATTCTCATTTCAGTCTTTCTTCCTGCCTTCCTCCATCTTCCTTCCTTCCTTTGAATCCAGGACCCCATTCACATTATACAGGCATTCTACCACTGAGCTATAACTCCAGCCCCTAATTCTACTTTTTATATTGTCCATACAAAGCAGAATAAAGCTTAATAAAAGGAAATGGAGGAAAAGTGAAACGTCTGTCAATGATATTAATATTACGTTATAGAAACACTTATATAGGTCAAAGTGGTATGACTTGATAGAAGAAATCTAGACAGAATTCAAAGAAGCCTTGAAAAATAAAGGGACAATGTCAAATATATAGTGGTAACACAGAAATTTAAAGGTACAAGTTTTTACATTGTTTTGGAATTTTTTTTTTGCAAATGTTTTGTTTTTAATTTATTGAAACAAGGTCTCACTGTACTTACTATATACCCAGGCTGGCCTCAAACTTAAAATACTATTTCAGCTCCCACAGTGCTGGGATTACTAGGGGCCACTAACGCACTTGGCTCTAAGTGTTTTGAGGAGTGCTTCTTCTGTTCAGTAGCCTCAGATAATTAAAGATTATTCTGTGTGAAACAGAAGAAGTCAAATGGAAAATGCAACAGAGCATACTTTCCCACAATTAAACTTCTCTACAGAAAAACAAGTAGATAAACCCTTACTTGTCCATCTTAAAAGACATTTGACCTGCATCACTACATGTGCTCTTTCTTTTCCTGCTCTGATTTCTCCACCAAGTCAAAGACAAAAACAAACCAGTGTAGTTGCACAGTAATCCCAGCACTGAGGGTGCTGAAGCACAAGAGTTGCCATAAATTTACAGTTAGCCTGGCTGCCCATTGAGAACTGGGTCAGCCAGGGCTACAAAGTGACCCTATCTCAAGAAGAACAAGCAGGAAAAAAAGGGGGGGCATGTGTGTGCTGGTAACATAGGTTGGTGGTAGAGTGTTTGTCTAGCATACAAGAAGTCCTAGGTTCAAGCCCTATTACAACAACAAACAACAACAAAAATAAGCCCAAACCTGAGCATGGTGGCACAAACCTATATAGTCCCAGCACTTGAAGCAGGAAGATCAAGACTCCTAGGTAGACAATAAGTTTGAGTTTAAGGCCAGCCTGAATTACATGAAACACCTCAAAAAGGAGACCAGAGCCGGGAGGGTTTCCAAGAAATTGCCTGTTCTTAGTCCCGATACTTGTCTCTCCTTTGTAGAGAAATTAACCTGGCAACTGCTACTCTTTCACAAAAGAATCCTAACAACCCACAAACTGACAAGCTAAATGAGATAAAAAAGACTAAGCAGGGCCGTAGAGAGCGTTTTTGTGGGAATTTTGTTTGTTTTGTATAGACAGAGTCTCATTGTGTAGTTGTCCTGAAACTCACTACGAAGACCAGGCTGGAACTCACAGCGACCTACCTGCTTCTGCCTTAAACTCAAACTCAATATAAACTCCAGGATGACACTGAACTCTTGATCCCCCTGCCTCCTCCTTTCAAGTGCTGGAATTAACATGTGCTGAAAAGCACATGGAGCCATGCCTGGCTTGACAGGTTTTTAAAGCAATGGTTCTCAACATGTGGATCATGACCCCCTTAGCAAACCTCTACCTCCAAAAATATTTACATTATGATTCATAACAGTAGCCAAATTACAGTTATGAATTAGCAATGGAAATAATTTTATGGCTGGGGTCACCATAGCATGAGGAACTGTATTAAAGTGTTGCAGCATTAGGAAGGTTGAGAACCACTGTTTTAAAGCATCGATGAGATAGTCAGACTTGTTTTTCTTCTGTTAAATATACTAATAAATGCCATACATTTAAAAAATAGATGTCACAGGGTAGTGGTGGCACATGCCTTTAATTCCAGCACTTGAGAGGCAAAGGCAGGCAAATGTCTATAAGTTCAAGGCCAGCCTGGTCTACAGAGCAAGTTCCAGGACAGCCAGAGCTACACAGAAAAACCCTGCCTCAAAAAACAAACAAATAAATGAACAAATAAATAAAATAAGTAAATGAATTAAAAAAAAAAAAAAAGATGTCAAGGGGCTCCAGAGAAATGCTCACTGGTTTAGAGCACTTGTTCTTGAAGATGGCCCAGGAACATGACCCAGGTTCAATTCCGGGCATCAGCAAGTTAGTCACAACCATCCAGTTCCAGTTCTAGAGGACTGGAACATCCTTTTCTGGCCTCCATGGCACCAGGCATACACACAGTGTGCACATATACAATCAATTAAATTTTGACTTATCTTTGCTGCCACTACAGTTAGTACCATTTATATGACATTACACAATATATAGTGTTTTATCATTATAACATCCTGATGGAGGAAAAATGACTATCTGGCATAATACACAAAGAAAAATAGCATTAGCATTATCGTGAATGCCTACAATGACTTCCTGTAAGAAGACATTAGCAATGAAAGCATCAAAACACAAAGACCACAAACACACACATTCTACTCACCAGTTTAATGGCTACATATTCATTGGTGTAGAGATTTTTACCTAAGGGAAAAAGAGAATGTATATATTTAGTGACATTAGCTTACAAGGTCATGAGAAAGGTGGATTTTCTAACTGGGCTCCCACATATGAAGACAGAGCTAAGAGAAAAGCTAAACAGAGTTAATGAGAACCAGCAGGACTAGGACAAAAACAGCTTGAGAATCTAAAAATGTAAGCTACACAAGAGACTCTGGTTTGTTTGTTTTAAAAAGGAGAAAACCAACCAAATCCACCCCCTCTTCTCTCCCTTATGCCCCCCCCCACATACATACAACCTTATTACTTCTCAATTATTAGGGTATGAAGTGAACCGAGAAGAAATGCCACAATTTCAAAGATAGAAATTTAAACTTGGCAAAGGTTGGAGGCAGGAGAATCAGGAATTCAAGGTCATCCTTGGCTATACATTGAGTTTAAGACCAGCCTGGCTGTATGAGCTCTTGTCTCAAATCTCCCCCTACCTCTAGAAAAAAATGTAAACTCAGATCAGTAGTTAGGAGGTAGGATGAAATGAGAGATCTAATATTTAAGTGAACCAAGATAGTAGTCATGTGCAGCAAAGGCATAAACATGGATACCCCTGTGAACAAAAAGAGGAAATAATTACTGTAGATGACAGAAGAACCAAGGAAGTCTCAGGAGTTGAATTTTCCCCCTTTGACCTCCCTCCTCCACAAAGTCTCGAAGAACAAGCAGTATTTTAACAGCTGGAGAATGGGTAAGATCATTCCAGGAAGAGGAAACTGCAAAAGCAAACAAAAATAAAGCAGGAAATGCTGCAGAGGAAGAGTGGTACAGAGTGTGGGGCTGGGTGAAGACTGACAAGGAGTAGGTTAAACAAAAGCTGGGAAAGGCTGTGGCTGTATTAGGAAAACCTTAATATCATTCTAGGTTTAAAACAGAAGATTTAGAAGTCATCACTTAATCAGATCTATGACTCTGAATGATTATGTATGAGGCAGCATAAAACTTAACTAGAAAAGCATAGCAGAAGTAAGGGACTGCATTTGAATGACTTAACATCTATCAAATCAAACACCACCCATCCAAGATAAGCCACACAGTTCTCTAACTTCAGAGAATATACCCTAGCTCCTCACACAGTCCTGTGTACTTGATTAAAACCTCAGCCAATAAATTATATAATGTGATTATGTTAAAAATAAGAATGAGTACATAGAAGAGTCTGGATAATAGAGGAAAGCACATTTGGGTAAAACCAACATTTCAAGTCAGAAAGTGACCTGAAAAATAAAGTTCACTTCCTATATTGAAAAAAAAAAAATTCAGGTTGGTCATGGTGACATAGCTTTAACCCCAGGAGTGGGGAGTCAGAGGGCAGGTGGATCTCTGTGAGTTCAATGTCAGTTTGGTCTACATTAGCAGCCCCAGGCCAAGCAGACCTATATAAAACCCTATCCTATCTCAAAAGAAAGAATAACAACCTGTGATTTCTTTGAACACTTGCATTAAAAAAAAAGAAAAACGCACTTTAAAAAAAAAGGTCTGATTTTTATGATATTATAAACTCATTTTAATGTAAATATTTTTTCCTTAGCTCTACAAGCAAAAAAAAAAGGTTCCAAGAACAACATGTCTTATTTGTTCTGCAGCTTAGTACACAGAGGCCCTGATCTATTATGATACACTCCTGGGTGTGTGTACTGCAGAGAAAGGAATTCACATTAAAGCTATCCACAGGTTGTCTCTAATGAACCTTTCTGGCTTCTTACTATTTCTTCTATTGTATCATATTCTCTAATTGTTTGAGTCCAGTCAGAATATCAGATTACGATTAGAGGCATTTCCTCTTTTGTTTTTATTTTGTGTGTGTGTGTTTTGTAATACTGGGAATAGAATTCAGGGTCTTCCATATGCTAGGCATACCCTGTGCTACTACTGAATGACATTTCCAGCCTAAAAAATTTTTTTCTCTAGAATTTTTTTTAGGGGAGCAGAGGGTCTCATTATGTAGCCCTGGGCGACCTGGAACTGGCTTTTTATATGAGGTTCAAGAAGCTTAATAATACAAATGAACATCTAGTTTCTAGAAAATTATGTCATGTCTTTTTAAAAAAAAAAATTATAGCCCTTGTCAACCTTGCCTGGCTATGTAGACCAAGGTGGCCTTGAACTCAAGAGATCCACATGCCTTAGCCTCCCGAGTGCTAG
>LZPO01027369.1:667528-680883 GCA_001675575.1 Neotoma lepida
GCTACCTAGCAGGAAGGACCCTAGGATGACTGTAGGATAAAATAAGTTTGGGTTTTGCCCAGTCACTGGGCAAGCTTTAGTGAAACATTTCACTATTAGGATAAGAATTTGTACCTCTATTTATGTTCAAGATATCTGTATATTATCTCTCCTGCAGTTGTACATCGAATGTTTTAATAAAAATAAAAACAAACAAACAAACAAAAAGGACAAGGACAGCAAAAGAAAAGGTGTGCATGTATGTGTACCCAGGATTTTTATTTTATTTTATGTTATTTTTTAACACTGAGGATGGAATCCAGGACCTTGCTCATGATGAGCAAAAATATCTCTGCCACTGTGTCTGGCAAGATGTCTCAGCAGGTAAAGGTGTTGATGCCAATCCTGACAACTAGAGTTCAAACCCAGGATCCCACATGATAGGAGAGAACTGACTCCCACAAACTATTCTCTGACTTCCGTATTAGCATGCCTATATAGATATATATACACATTTACACAAGCAAATAAATATAAGTTTTAAACATTGTTTTGAAAGAAAGAAGAAAAGCAGCTAATATGGAAGGTTCTTTAGAAATTGAAAATATTAGAGAATTTCTTCTGAATCACCCTCCCTATCAGATCAGAGCTACTAGGACAAGTGGTGATAGATGCTTAGCTGTGTTCTGCCTTGATTAGTACATAACCTGAGTTGAATCCCTAGAACCCACAAGGCAGAAGGAGATGTGACTCCCACAAGTTGTCAAGTTATCTCCAACATCAACATGTGGGCTGTGATGCACACCCATACATACATATATGCAAATAAATGTTGTAGAATATTTGTTTACACTGTGTGAAGATGAGTCACTGTGATTGGTTTAATAAAGTACTGAATGGCCAACAGCTAGGCAGGAGAAATAGGCGGGATTTCTGGGGAGAGAGGAAGAGGAGAAGGAATCTGGATTACACTAGAGAGATTCCAGGAGANTGAAGAAGTTGGACATATGATACAGAGCAGAAGTAACCAAGCCATGAAGCAGAATGTAGATTAATAGAAATGGGTTAATTTGAGTTATATAATTTGAGTTGAGGACACGCCTAAGTAAGCTAAAGGCCAAAATTTCTTAATTAGTAAGTCTCTGTGTCATTATTTGGGGGCTGGCAATCCAAAGATAGTCCGATAAGAAAGCATGCTACAAATAAATGCAAACAATTTTTAAAGAGATGAAGTCTCTATGTTGTTTAGATGGTTCTGAACTCCTGCTTTCAAGAGATCCTCCTGCTTCAGTCTCCCAAGAAGGTGGAATTACAGTATCACTACTATGTCTAGCTCAAGAAATATCTTAAATATGGTCACTGAAATGATTTCATTTCTCAAAGATGATGCTACAAAGAATGATCAGCTTTAGTCCATCCATGACAGTCTGTTGGAAACTANCAGGGTGCTTAGAATTTGCCACATAGAAGGAAACAGAGAAAGAGCCAACAAAGAAAAAGCACAGAAGATAAAGACTCTGAGTAGAAAAGGTAAGAAAGAAACGGAGAAAATATCAGAGATAAAATAAATTAAAAATATAAATGAAATGCTTGTGAGTGTATTAATTATGCTTATGACATAGCCAATATGCTGATGTTTTAATTATAATCTTTGCGTGGGAGAATGTGGTTATGATCTGTTTAATGCTCATTATTTTCTAATAAATACTTACACCAAGCAATGAAAAATTTTTTCTAAGGCTTATTTTAATGCTTTGTTGTTGATTTTCTTTAGCACTGAGGATCAAATTCAGGGCCTCCCATATGCTAGGCAGGCATGTATCACTGAGCCACACTTCCAGTCTCATGCTTCATTTCTTTTCCTCTTTCCTGTTTTGAGACAGGGTCTCATTAAGTATTCTTGAACTTACAATCCACTTGCTACAATTACAAATGTTTGCCCTAACCTTAATTTTTTTGAAAGTTGTTTTATCAACTTCTAGTTATATCAATTTATATATAATAAAAATAATTTTCTGGCTAGTTGTGGTAGCCCATGTCTTTAATCCCAACACTCCAGAGGCAGATGCAGGTAGATCTCTATGAGTTCTAGACTAGCCTGGTTTACATAATGAGTTTCAAGACAGCCAAGGCTATATAGTAAGGCTCTGTCTAAAATTAGATAGATAGATAGATAGATAGATAGATAGATAGATAGATAGATAGATAGGGCTCTGTCTAAAATTAGATAGATAGACAGACAGACAAAAAAATAAATAAAAAATAAATATTTCCAGTATAGTAGGATGGTTATACAATGAGACCCTGTCTCAAACAAACAAACAAATAAATAAGTGTTTCTGATATAGCTGGGAGGTGGTGGCATACGCCTTTAATCCCAGCACCCAGGAGGCAGAAGCAGGTGGATCTCTGTGAGCTTGAGGCCAATCTGGTCTACATAGTGAGTTCCAGGACAGCCAGGACTATACACAGAGAAACCCTGTCTCCAAAAACCAAAAACTTTCTGATAAAGCACAATTTATACTAATCTACAAACATTCAAAACTTTAGTATAATAATAGACCAGGGAATTTGTATTTATTTTCAGATTATATACACAATTTAAACATGAGCTTAAAGTCCAACAAAAGGATACTNTTTTCCCTTTTGTTTTTGTTCTTTTAAAGCTGGGTCTCATGTAGCTCAGACTGGCCTCTAGCTAAGGATGACCTTGATCCTCTTCCTTCCACTACTCAAGTGGGATTACAGATGTGTGTCACCAGGCCAGACAAGACAAGAATACTATTTTCTAAGAGCACCACATTCAGTGGACTTGAAAGAGGTGCTTATACATGTTTTATGTTTGTTTATGTTTTGGCCTGCCTGAGTTAATGTATACCATGTGCACAGACATGCAGGAGCCCCTGGAATCCAGAAAAGAACACTGGATTCCCCTGGAATTGGAGTTACAAGCAGTTGTGAGCCACCATGTGGGTGCTGGGAACCAAACCTTAGTCTTCTGCAAGAGCAGTAAACATTCTTAATGCTAAGGTCTCTCCAGCCCCCAAAGAAGTGTTTTTAATTTAAAACTCAAGTAATGAGACTAGCCAAGTAGTCTCATGAAATCATGTAGCTGAGTGATAGTTACACTTCACCAAAACATGTTCTCAAAGTTCCATCATTTCCTCCATCAAAACAGTGTTTTCGATTTTTAATTCTTTAATGATACTTGTTGGTAATGTGGCGGCGGCTGCAGCGCAATGGTAGCGGTGCTGTTTACCGTGCCAGAAAAACCACGAGGTATGACAGAACCCATTATCAGAGTTTTATTAGGAGGAAAGAGGGAGACAGAAAAGAATGTGACCAGGCCTGTGAAAGAGAAGAGAAAGAGGAAGGGGAGGAGTCTGGCCCGCTTTTTTGGGGAGCTAAGCCATGCATGGGCATAGATTGCATGATCATGCTGCACACAAATGTGATCGCACAAATGTGATCACTCAGCACAGGGATTATGTAAGTAGGGCCCCTTGCTTGGCTACTGGACTGCTATGTGCAGTGGCCAGGAACTCCAACAATACTTACGGACGAATTAGTACAAAGATTCTGATCAGTGGCTTATTTTTAAGTACTGTTAGTTAAGACAACCTACAAATAAAATGAAATTGTTTCAAATACTTCCATGTGCCACTCCAGTATACATTATGTGTGAAAACGGTAGACCAACAGGGGGTTATGAGGAAAAGATGTTTCTCTTCTGATAAAACAGTTTTCATTTTCTATATGCCTAAACATTTTCTTTAAGCNGAGTTATGCTAAAAGCAATAACAAAAACTAACTTTCAAGGCTGGAGAGATAGCTCAGCAGTTAAGAGCACATACTGTTCTTGTCAAGGGCCTGGGTTCCATTCCCAGCACCCATGTCAAGCAGCTCACAACAGCCTATAACACCAGGGATCCAAAAAACTTACAGAAACAAACAAAAAACCCTGTAACTTTATCTGAGTGATGGGTTCCTCCCCCCACCTACTCAAGGAAAATAAAGATTCCTTACAAGTTTGTGTCCATTTCGGGCTACATGATGGATTCTAAGCCAGTTAGATACAAAGAAAGACCCTCTCTCAAAAGAAATAATAATAACAACAATAACAAAAACAACAACAACAAAAAACACCAACCAGGGAGCCTGGCAACTTTCCCAAATAATTGTTGGCTTTTTAAAACTTCTTTATTATTAACTATCTCCCAAAGGTCCTGTATGTTTTTTTCCATTAGCACTTACTTTATTATTGAGGATATGAACTTTAAACTTTGATAAGCAACTCTTTGTCTTATAACCTTAATATTGATGGGAAAAGGGAGGACTGCCCAGGAAAAGGGAGGGAATCAGCCAGAGGATGGGACGAGCACAAGGGAGGACAGCTGAGGAAAGGGACAAATTAGAACAAAATGACACACATTTCAAAATGCCAAATAAAACCAAATACTTTGTATGCTAACTTAAATAATTTTTTTAAAAGAAAACAAAAAGTATTGATGGAAGCAATTCAAGTTTCAACCATTTCTGTTAATATCAGACTTACATACACCCTAGATCATGGCTTGAATTCCTTGGACTTTGAGAGTCAGCTTACTTCTGTCTTGACCTTTTGTTTTCCGTCTTGACCTACTTATGTCATTTCAGAAGCTTAAAGGGAATATAAAATTTATGCATCACACACTTACATATTCAGTGTAGCCTCACATTTTGCCTGTTTTATCACTGAGCCTCCAGTGCCAACACAAGGCCTTAACACACAGTAGCTGCTGGATAGATTTATGATGCCCGAATAAATAATACTATTCTTATTTCATATATCCATCTACCATTACACATATGAGTGTGACTTATCCAACTAGCAAATCAGATTTCTGCAACTCTATGGAAGAAGAGGCTCTTGTCTGTCTTATGTATGTATAGTACCAAGAAATGTGCCCAAACAAGCAAATAAATGTTTGTTGAATTGACTGTTTTCAGTTAATTGAAATTTACTTAACAANCACCTCCAATTAACTAGATTCTACCCTGTTGTTTTCATTTCTTAGTCTAATTACAAGAAAATTAGGAAACAAAAATCACAATATACACAAAACATACAATCAATACTCTATATAGATCTTACTTCCCTTCTTTCTTATTTTAAGCACAAGTAGTCTCTTGGGGTTAGAATAAATGCTACCTGCTCTCAATAACTATATGTATCACTAAATATGCTGCTTAATCAATATGTTTTACAAATAATTTAAGATAAAAATGTAGATTGAGAACAATTTAAGATATATAGGGTCTGGATAGATGGCTTAACAGTTGAAAGCACATACCATTCCTGAAAAAGAAAGACCAAAATTTGGCTCTATGCACCTTTTTGGTTCATAACCACCTGAAACTCGAGCACAAAGGGACCTGATGCCTTCTCTAGTCTCTGTGGGTACTGCCTACACACACACACACACACACACACACCCTACCCACAAAAATTTTTTTTAATTGAAAATGTGCAGGAATGGTGGTATATGCTCAGTATTTGGGAGACTGAGGCAGGACCATCAGTTTGAGGTTAGTTTGCGCTACATACCATACTTAATAGTAAAAATACCAATAATAATGATGGTGGGTATGAATGTAACAAATCAGAAAACATCCATAACCATGCTAGGAATGCAGCTCAGTTGGTAAAGTGCTTGCTTGGATATGCAAGGCTCTGCCTGGATCCCCAGAACTTGGTGATGCATACTTGTAATCTCAACACTTGGAGGTAGAGGCAGTAAGATCAAGAGTTCAAGGTCACCCTCAGCTACACAGTGAGTTTTGAGACCAACCTAAGCTACACAAAACTGTTTAAAAAACATCTACCACCACCAGGAAACAAACAAAACANAACAGCAAAAACACTCCACCATACACTACTATATGATCCAGCTACACACATCCTGGGCAAATAGTCAAAGAATTCTAAGCAAGCTCATCCCAGAGTTATTTGAACATTCATGCTTACTGCTGCACTATTCACATTAAGTTGAGATATAGAGCCAGACTAGATGTCTATCAACATACAGATGGATTAAGAAAATGTGATATATACATACAATCAAATTGTATTCAGCTGTAAAGTCAAATTATGACATTCACAAGACAATGGATAGAACTAGAGATTTCATGGTAAATGAAATAAGCCAGAATCAAAATGACATAAATGGCTTGTTTTATTTCTTACATGTGGAATCTAGATTTAAATTCTATATATGTAGAACATGAAAGTAGAAGGGACTATGAAAGAAAAAAATCTACAAGTAGGTGGTGATGGGCAAACAACAGAGGTTAATGCAATAGTCAGTAAGAGGAAAAGGACGAACTACTGGGGGTAGAACCAGTAAGAGGAGAAGGGAAAGGATGGGGAGGACAGTTGGAGAATAAAAACCAAGTATAATGACATCTATGAATAAAATTTCAACAGTGAAACCCATTTCTTTATATGCTAACCAAATAATTTAAGAAAAAAAAAACTTCTAAATTTTTCACATTCTTACTAATACTTACTACCTTCTTCTCTGCACCTATTTTTTAGATAGCAGCCACCCTAAAGGTGTACAGATGATACATATAATTAGGACACAAAGTATTAGGGAACATAATAAGTAACTACAGATAAGGGATATTTAACAAAGTGGTGATTAAGAACAGTGCCAAGGGGCTGAAGAGACATCTTAGTGGTTAAGAGCATTGACTGCCCTTCCAAAGGATCTGGGTTCAATTTCCAGCACCCACATGGCAGCTCACAACTGTCTCTACCTCCAGTTCCAGGGGATCCGATGCCCTCACACAGACATACACACAGGCCAAACACCAACACACATAAAAGTTTAAACAAACAAAAACAAAGAACAGTGCCAAGAAGAGAGATGGGGGAAGTTAAAGAAGGAAGGGGATGGTTTAATCCCAGCACTAGGGAGGGAGAATTCCAGGTCATATACTACAAAGTAAGATCTTCTCTCAAAAACTACATGAAATTTAAAAAATAGAAAAAAGAAATAAAAAAAGGCTGTGTGTGGTGGTGCACACACATAACACTAGTACTGGAGGCAGAGTCATGTGAATCTCTGTGAGTTCAAGACCAGCCTGGTCTACACAGTGAGTTTCAAGACAGCCAGAGCTACATAGAGAGATTCTGGCTCAAAAGAACAAAACAAAACAAAACAAAACAAAACAAAACAAAACAAAAACAAAACAACTAAAGAAAGAAAAAAAAGAAGAAGCTGAACCTATAATCCCAGCACTTAGGAGCCAGAGGAAGAATTGCTCACAAATATGAAGCCAATTTGATCTACATAGTGAATTCCAATTCATACAGTGCTGCTACACAGCAGANGAAATTTCAAAAATTAAAAGGTGTGGCGGCACAGCAGATGAAATTCCAAAAATTAAAAGGTATGGCGGCACACACTTTTAATCCAGCAGATGTAGGCAGATCTCTGTAAATTTCAGATCAACCTGGTCTATATGACAAGTTTGGGGTTATACAGTGAGACACTGTCTCAAAAAAAGGTGGGGGAAGACTGCAGGGAAAATAATTGACAATTACAAAGCATATGGCCAAGAGAGTACAGTCTCTAGTATAGAAGTTTTCAAACCATGGTCCCATGCTCGACAGCATAAGCATCTTCTGGTAATTTGTTTAAAATGAATGTTTTGGGATCCCATGCAAGAAGAGTTCAATCGGAAAGTCTTGACAGTGCAACTTTAACAAACTCTCCAAGGGATTCTGATGTACACTATAAACTTAGAGTCACTGGGCTAGTCCTATCAGAGAACTAGAATTACATCTAATTAAAGGAAGTGGTAGCATGTGCTTTCAAGTGCACAGAGCCTTATATATATTATATTAAATTAGGAGCAAGAGCAGAGACAGTACTCATCTTCAGAGGCCTTGTTCCTCTTAATTACCACTGCTCTCAGGAAATGAAAAATATATTCTTTTAAGCTTTCCAAAAAATTAACAAAACATGACTATATGCCATGCCCAAGAACCACTGACCTGTGTCTACATTTTTTTGGTTTCCTTTCTTGTTGGTTTTGATGATAGGTACAAAAGCCAGGGCCTTGCATATGCTAAGTACATTCTTTACCACCACAAACTTTGATGTTACATTGCCATTATCATCCTTCCATCATGTTTTCTACAACCCTAAGAGTTATTAAGTATTTTTTAAAATTATAGACACTTTTAAAGTAGATTAAACAGACAGCACAGGTTCTCTGAAATACTTATCTTTGGTATTCTTTGAGACCTTTCAGGGGAATATCCCAGCAAAGAAAGACTGGTATTTACTCTCTCTTTTCCTAGAAACAATACCAAGATTATTCACTTGAAATATTATTCACTTGAAACAAGTCTTAGCCTAGGATTTTTTTCAACAGCAAGTAGTGTNCTAAATCTTTTGTTGTTGTTGNTGGTGGTGGTTTTTTGAGACAGGGTTTCCCTGTGTAAACAGCCCTAGCTGTCCTGGAACTCACTCTGTAGACCAGGCTGGTCTCAAACTCACAGAGATCCACCTGTCTCTGCCTACCGAGTACTGGGATTAAAGGTACAAGTCACCACCTCCTGGCTAAGTGTCGTAAATCTTAATCAGGGCATTTCCAATTATAAATGCCAAGGGCAAATTTCCTTCTCCCTCTAGTCACAGTTAAGGTCAAAAGGGAAAAGTTCTTTGAGCATTTCTCTTTGCTAGGCTAATTTTTTTTGGGGGGAGGGGGGTTCGAGATAGGGTTTCTGTATGTAACAACCTGACTGTCCTAGGACTCAACTTGACTGTCCTGAGACTCACTCTGTAGACCAGGCTGGTCTGGAACTCACAGAGATCTACCTGCCTCTGCCTCCCAAGGACTGGGGTTAAAGGTGTGGATTTTTTTCTGTTGTGTTTTTTGTATAGGGCATACAGCCTTTGAGAGTGGTTTTAATTTTAGGCAAGATGCTCTCTGGTCTTTCTCTCTGCATTATATTCGGTTCCTTTAGTTGACTTCTGAGTTCTATGAGTATCTCCCTTCAGACATAGTCCAGCTAGTCAGCTGACTTCAAACTCACTGAGTAGGCCAGGCTGTCTGTGATCTCCTAATCTTGGTTCAGCCACCCTACTGCTAGGCATTTACTTCCACACTTGTCCCCCACTCACATCTCTTAAAAACATAAAAGGTCATTTGGAACCAGGAGATGCCGTGGGGAAGCAGGTGCTTGGTGCCCAAACAGTCATTTGAGTCTTTTACACTTGGTCCTTTCAAAACAACAACAACTGTACTTTTTTATGTTTGTGTTGTGTCTACCTGTATGGATATGCACCATGAGTGTGCATGGTGCCTACAGAGGTCAGAAGAGGGTTGTAAGATCCCCTGGAACTGGAGTTACAGATGATTGTGAGTCACCATGTGGTACTGAGAACTGAACCTGAGTCCTCTTCAAGAGCAGAAAGTGCCCTTAACCACAGAACCATCCAGCATCTTTAAAGAAAACAACAAAAAGCCTGGCAGTGGTGGCTCATGCCTTTAATCCTAGCATTCAGGAAGCAGAGGCAAGAGGACCTTTGAGAGTTCAAGGTCAGCCTGGTCTACAAAGTGATTTCCAGCACTACCAGAGCTGTTACACAGAGAAACCCTGTCTTGAAAAACCAAAAACCAAACAAACAAAAACTTTGGCCTTAAAGTCAACCATCCTGCCTTCACCTCCCAGATGCTCAGATTACAGAAATGTTACCAACACAAGGAAGACCACCATCGTAAGGGGTTTCCTATATTACCGGAAATAAATTGTACCTATTCTTAACACAATAAATGTTAAACTGCATATGGCAGAAAACTGAAAATTACTATGTCCTATCTATATTACCATTTTCTCATTCTTTTCTTTTTTCATCTTCAAAGTTCCCTTTTAAGATGTTTCCTAATTTACTAAATAACTAAGGTGAAGTGTTAATTTCCCTAAGATCCCTCAAATTTCTCAATATGCTATTTTTTAAAATTTGGCTATATAATAAATTTGCCTTCATAATAAAATTAATTATGAAATTATAAAATCTTCTATTATGAAATACTAAAACCTGGTATAATTATAGACAAATAAAATTGAAGAACAGAAAAAGTGATTTATATTAGAGTAGTGAAATTCTCATTTGCCTCATTATTTTTATTACATTATTCATGCAACAAAATGAGTATCACTACAATTTTAAACTGGCTAGCTTCTTTTTCTACTCTTAGTTGAAAAATTTTCATACAAATATGCAACTTAACTCCATTCTCTCCTGTCATTGTTTCAGGATATGGGTAAATTTTTACTGGTATAGAAAATGTAAACAATCATTGTAAAGTGTATCACATGACAGTTTTTATTTTAAAGCTACATACATCTCATTCTTTGTGGCCTATCAAAAATTACTCAAAAATATATTTTATGGCCCAAACCAATGCGATCCCAATATTGCAATGTGCTAAGAAAGGTAATGTCCTGAAATCACTAACAAGTAAATGACTATTATTTCAACATATCTCTGTTATAGAGAAATAAGAATGGTTTCACAAGATCAAGGGTAGGGGAAAAACACTGACTCACAGAAGGGTAGAAATAGTAGAGCAAATGGGCAGCAAATCCAGAGAAACAGGAATATCAGAATATATATGCTTCGATTTCTTTATTGATAAAATAGGAATGACCACTACAGAACAAAAACAAATCTAATCAGAGATGTGGGAATACCCATCAGGAGTTCTTTACTCTTATCCCTGTTCCTCNTGTAAAACAGCTTCAAGGCAGCATATGAAAAGGCAGAACTTATTAAATAAAACCAGTTAGACACAAAATACCCATAACTTAATGAGACTTCTTCTCAGATTCACACACAGGGCTGAAGGAGTTGGTCCTTGCACATCCACATTAAACTAATAACCCTGAAAAAAGCTTCAATTTGTTTTAATTTGGCTTAGATGCTAGTTTACCATTGTTCATTACAACTGTGAATAGGGCCAGAAACTTTTCCTTTCTTTTCTGTGACTCTCTACTGAATTTCTTGTTATTGTTGTTGTTTGAGACAGGGTTTCTCTGTATAACAGCCCTGGCTGCCCTGGAACTAGCTCTGTAGACCAGGCTGGCCTTAAACTCACACATATATGCCTGCCTCTGCCTCCTGAGTGCTGGGTATAAAGGCATGTGCCACCACTGATCAGCTTATGCTGAATTTTTAAGAGTCTTAACATGACTTTTAAGTCTATATGCAGTACTAATGATAGTAATATGGGGGCTGGGCTCTAGCTCTATAGTAGAGTGCTTATTTAGCATGAATGAAGCCCTGGGTTCAATCCCCAGCACAGTAACACAGTGAAAGCTAGGCCAAGCAGGGCTACATGAAAATGTCCAAAAATTTAAAAAGCAGTATGANAAGCAATGCAATCGAGTAAAAACAAATGGCTTGCCTTTAACCTGCCAATCCAGATCACCAGAACTATTAGATGAAAAGTGCTTGACTAAAAAATGGCCCCTCAACTAAAAATTTGGTGAAAAAATAGTTTGAGAGAAGCAAAGGAAAAAACTGCCAGTAACCTGAAACACCATTACATGAGAATAAGAAACAAGCGGGAACAGCAGTCAAGCACACGCTCACCAGCCTTGAGTTCAGTCCCCAGCACCAAAAGGATAAATATATCAGCTATATTTCAAAAATTTCAAAGCACTGAGTAAATAAACAAAATGAGTAAGAGCTGGCAAGATGGCTCAGCCAATAAAAGTGCTTCCCACACAAACCTGACTATCAGAGTTCAACCACTGGACCCCACAAAAAGATGGAAGGAAAGAAGTGACTCCCAAAAGTTGTCTTCTGACCTACATATGCACACTGTAGCATACATGTGCCAATACACACACACACACACACAGAGAGAGAGAGAGAGAGAGAGAGAGAGAGTGAGAGAGAGAGAGAGAGAGAGAGAGAGAGAGAGAGAGAGAGAGTATAAAATAGGTGTTTCTTACAGCAATGAAAGTTAGGAAGGGAAAAAAGACTAGACCACCATAAACAAGCGGAGCAAAATAAAAACCCCAAACATGTATTTTAGCACTGCTTCAGGAGACATTATTTAAAATTAACCTCACTCTAGTACATTTGCTCAGAAGTTATACTATTCAGCAGAAACAACGAATATACCAGGGAAAGTCCCATGACCTCAGTCAAATTCCTTGATCAAGGACATAGTATGATATATAAAGTCTTAGTGAAAAAACATGAGGGCCTGAGTTTAGTCTCAGGCACCCAAGTAAAAAGACAGGCATGGTGGCACACAATTATAATCAAGTTCTAGGGAAGCAGAGGCAGATGAATCATTAGAGCTGACTGGACAGCAAATCTAGCCTAATTAAGTGGTAAGTCCCAGGTCCCAGAGACAGAAACACTGTCTATAAAACCAAGGTGGGAGAGGGGAAAGATGGCTCATCAGTTAAGAGAAGAGGACCGGAGTTCAGTTCCCAGCACTCACATCAAGCAGCTCAGATNCCTTAACTCCAACTATAGGGGAATCTGACATCTCTGGGCCTACAAGGACATCTGTGTTCATGTACACAATCCAAACATACATGAAATTAAAAAAAAATTGAATGTGTTGGTTCACGCCTTTAAGCCCAGTGTCTGGAGGCAGAGGAAGGTGGATCTCTGTGAGCTCAATGCCAACTTGCTGTACAAAGTGAGTCCTAGACCAACAGGCCTACAGAGTAAGAACCTATCGCAAATGAACAAACAAATAATCAAACAAAACCTTTGGGGCTAGAGAGATGGCTGAGTCATTAAAAGCACTAGCTGCTCTTCCAGAGGACCCAGGGTCAACTCCCAAAACTCACATGGTACCTCACAACCTTCATTTCCAGAGGTTCTGACTACCTCTTCTAACCTTCATGGGCACCAGGCACACATATGATACACATACATGTGTGCAGGCAAAATACACATACATATAAAATCAAATAAATAATTCTAAAAAAAAATTAAGGCGAGCCAGCCTTGGTGGTACACACCTTTAAACCTAGCACTTACGAGGCAGAGGCAGAGACAGATGGAATTCTATGAGTTCAAGGCCAGTGTGGTCTACATAGTTAGTTCCAGGCCAGCCAAGACTACATAGTAAGATCCTGTATAAATAACTAAAACAAATAAATAAAAGAATACATACTCATCTTGCAGAGGACCCCAGTTAGTTCCCAATACCCACAGTGGACCACTTGTACCACCTGCTCAAGGGGAGCCAACACCCTCCTCTGGTCTCTGAGGGCGTATGTGCACACACATACCAACACATATATATAAATAAAAATAAAAATAAAAATAATAAAAAATAAAAAA
>LZPO01027369.1:772823-783589 GCA_001675575.1 Neotoma lepida
CATGTGGTTGCTGGGAATTGAACTCAGGACCTCTGGAAGAACAGTCAGTGCTCTTAACCTCTGAGCCACCTCTTCAGCCCCCTAAGATTTATTTTTATTTTATGTACATTGGTGTCTTATCTGTGTGAGGGTGTTGGAGCCCTTGGAACTGGAGTTATAGACAGTTGTGAGCTGCCATGTGGGTCTTGGGAATTGAACCTGGGTCCTCTGGAAGAGCAGCCAGTGCTGTTAACCACTGAGCCATCTCTCCAACCCCAAATTTTAAAAAATGACTGACTTATGTCTTGCAAAACACANGAAAATCTCCATGAGAGTTATTGGAATCATGACAAAATACTTTCCCNCTTGTTGCACATGACTGGATAGGTTTTGTTTTGGTTTTGTTTTGAGANAGTCTCACTNTGTAGCTCAGACTGGATAGAATTTACAGCAATTCTCCTGCCTCAACCTCTTAAGTGTTGAGATTACAGATGTGTATCTCCACACTTAGTGATTTTATTCTTCTAGGCTCTGTGATAGAGGATATGGTTAAACACTGAAATGCTTTAGGTATTAAATATAAAAATATTGGGGAAATGTAGAAAACTAAATATTATTTCCACTCGGTGAAAAGAATGTATTGTACCTTCACTATATTGGCCCAAGTCTTTGTGCCAGTTTCATAGCCCAGGCTGGCATTAAACTTACTGGGTAGCTGAGGATGACCCTGAACTCCAACCTTCCTGCCTCTACCTTCAAAATGCTAAGATTATAGTTGTATACCATAATGCCCAGCTTAGAGTCCACATCTTAAAAGACTAGGCTCAGGACCACAGTGGTGGCTCAGCTGGTAAGGATGTTCACTGACAAGCTTAAAGACTCACATTTAATCTCCATATGGTAGAAGTAAAGAATCGAATCCTGCAAGATGTCCCCTGACCATGTGTATACAGTGTTACATGGGCATGCATGCTCCATACAAACACAATACATACATGAATACATATGTATATACATACATACAATGTAAAATAAAAGATAAGGCTTAAGCTTGCCACACTGTCTATCCCTTCCTGTAAGAAGCCTAAATTCTTTGCTTTATCAAACCTAGTTGGCTTAAGAGTTCCTNCTCTTAACAGTCATTTTGTTAGATGCTATAGATATGCAAGGTCCTGGAGTTCACAGATTGCTGGCTTTTTAAGCAGTTCAGTTGATAAAAGAATTTTTGATTCCTGGGAATGGCCTAGAAATCCTTGTTCCTTGACATCTGGATTTTTAGTTGTATTAACCTTTCTCCACCTTATTTTTTGAGATAGAATCTTTCATTGAACCTGGAGCTTGATATTTTGGCTAGACTAGTTGGCCGGTGATTCCCTGGCATCCACCTATCTCAGCTCCCCAGCATTGAGATTACAGATGCATGCCACCATGCCAGCTTTTTACATGGATGCTGGGGTATGATCTCAAGTCCTCATGTTTGCACAGCAAGCATTTTACCCACTGAGCCATCTCCTCGGTTATTATAGGTTTTAATCCATAGACTCAGCCAACCAAAAATTGAAAATAATTTGGGGAAAATATTGGATTTATACAAACATACGCAGTTTTTTCCCTTGTCATTATTTCCTAAGCAATAAAGTATAATAACTATTTCCAATCAAGTTGGCACATATGTGTAATCTTAGTACTTGGGACATGGAGGTAGAAGGCTCTTCAGAAGTTCAGGCACATCCTCAACAGCATGGCAAGTTGGAGACCAGCTTTAGCTATGTGAGATATTTTCTCAAAACAAAAACAAAAACCAGGGCTTGAGAGATGGTTCTATGGTTCATAGCTCTGTTCTTTTTTTGTTTTTTGAGACAGGGTTCTCTGTGTAGCCCTGGCTGTCCTAGAACTCGGTCTGTAGACCAGGCTGGCCTTGAACTCAGACCACCTGCCTCTGCCTCCTGAGTGTTGGGATTAAAGGTGTGCACCACTACCACCTGGCTGAGTTAACAGCTCTTGCTGCTTTTCAGGGGACAGAGGTTCCAGTTCCAACACCCATGTGGCAGCTCAAAACTGACTGTCACTCCAGTTCCAGGGGATCTGACGCTTTGTTCTGGACTTTGTGGGTACCAGACACACATGTGGTACACATACATACACAAAGGCAAAAACACATAAAATAAAAGTAGATCTTTAAAAAAAAAAAATGCTGGGCAGTGATGGCACACGCCTTTAATCGCAGCACTCAGGAGGCAGAGGCAGGCAGATCTCTCTGAGTTCAAGGCCAGCCTGGTCTACAGTTTCAGGACAGCCAGGACTACACAGAGAAACCCTGTCTCAAAAACTGCCCCCCCAAACAAAAATTATTCACAAAGCATTTACATTATATTAAGTATGACAATCTGTAGAGAATTTAAATTATACAGGAAGATGTAGAATGTATGCAAGTCTCATACCATTTTATATAAGGGACTCACATAACATCTATGGACTTTNGTATTTGTGAGGATCCTAAAGCCAAAACCCCACAAATACAAAGACAACTATTATTTCAATTAGGTGATTAAATGACTTAGTGTATGTAAAATACTTAGCATGGTGCCTAGTCTATAGAAAGCACATTAGCTATAATCTTAGCAACTGGGAATTAGTAGGTTTTCTCCCCCTGCTTTTGATTTTACAGTTGAGTATACAGATTTAGGGAAGTTGTCAGGGTTTGGGTCATTGTTTGCTTGTTTATTTTAAGCCTACAGCACTAGGTATTTCCAAGTGGTCTCCCATCCAAGTACTTAGCAGGCCTGACTCTGCTTAGCTTCTAAGATCAGACAAGATTGGGCATGTTCAGGGTGGTATGGCCATAGATGGTTTGGGTTTTTTGAGATAGGGTCTCTAGGGTCTTACTATGTAGTCTAGGTTGACCTCAGGTGCACTGTGTAATCTAGATTGACCTTGAACTCAAGGCCGCCCTGCCTCCCTCTCTTGGAGTTGGGATTGTAGGTGTGAGACAGCACCTGCAATTGTATTTTATTCACCTTTCTGATTGTTCTTCCATTCCTTGTACTTTATCAGATTGTCTCAGGAACAGATTTCCAATTTATATTTCATTTTCAGGACACAATATCATGGCACTCAAAAGCGTCTTTAGTAGTGTGTAGTACATCTTCTTTTAGTTGAAAAACATTGAGAATAGAAATGACTAGGTAGTATCCTCATCATTACACAGCTAGAGGAAATCTGAGGAAGAGGCCTAAGCAATGAGTCCTCAAACCTGTGGCAATACCAAGAACTGGATATGGAAGTCTTCAGTAGATTCCAGTTCTCACATAGCTTGTCCTAAGAGCCTGAAGAAGACTTGATACTTACTCGTACCTCAGTACTAACACTTTTATCTGCTGGTTTGGGTTACTTAGCAGTCTGTTACACTGAGGATTTAAAATTTGCGTTATTTGGCTTTGTTCGTTTTTTTATGCTTGTTTGTTTTGTTTTTGAGGCAAGGTCTCATATGATCTGGGTTGGCCTTTTAATTCACTNNATCGTTGAGTCTGGCCTTCAACTATTTGTCTATTTCCACCTCCTGTTTAATTTATTTGATGAAAGTGTTTATTGACCACCTACCAATTGACAGTCACTTCAGTTCTATAAGGGAGACAAAAGAAAATTTGTCTTGAAATAGGGCTCTTTGCCAGCTTACTGTCATGTTCACATTCCCAGCTAGGTAGCCTATAGGATGAAAGAACTCCTAAATCACTGAGAGGCCACATGTTCTAAAGCCCAAATTAAAATCAACAGTGTTGTGATCATTATGGACAGCATTTGGGTAGCACAGAAAAAAAGTGTACTGCTATTCTCGAAGCAGGTGCAGCCCTGAAACTCTAGGGAAAGAGGCCTAACGGNAACTTGTGTGGCTGAANCTATTTCTCTCCAGTATCCTTGTGCAGTGGTCAGAACTTGTATTCTTATCTTAATTGGACAAATAAGGCCATTGAAACCCAGAAAGGCTGAATGGCTTGTCCAGTTTGTACAGGTATTAACTTGCTTCTAGTGAGAGCTCTTTCTGTCACATTGGCTTGCTCAACAAGTGAAAAGAACAACATCTGAGTGGCAGTGGTGTTTGGGGTGTGTGCCCACAGTATACCAGGCTGCCCTGTATCCAGGACTCTTTATTTTATATTTTTAGTGCTAAAACTGAAATGAAGTAGTTTCTATTCTTGGCATCATCATCATCATCACCATTGACTTAAATGAGGCTTTTTGTGGGAGAAAAGAAATTTGTAAGCTTTTTCGCAGACCAAACAGGAACTCTAAAATTTTTCTTCATTAAATAGATGCTTTCAAAGGCTGCTAGCACTGAACTCAGCTGTATTCTGGTAGATGNAGGAGTCAGTTCAAAGATCACATCAATGAAGGATTTCTCATTTGGATCACTAGAGACATGAGGCGCTTTGTTTTGTTTGTTTATCTTTTGAAGCAGAGGCATGCTATGTAGCTTACTGGCCAAGAACTTGCTATGTAGACCAACCTGGTCTGGAATATACAGGATCCTCCTGCCTCTGCCTCCAGAGTACAGATTATAGCAAAAACCACGACACCGGGTAGTTTTGCTTGTTTTCTAAGTTTAACACTCAGAAGAGCATTATCTGATGACCTTTACCCCCCTTAGCTGGTGATAGGGACCCTTTGTCAGGGAAGCATTTATGTGGATTCTACTCTACTAATTCAGGTCACTCCCCCTATTAAGTATGAGGCAGCTAAAGGGTGAGTTGAACTGCTTTTCCCACTGTGAGGGAGGTTCATCCTTTGTACTCAGCTAGTTAACAGGTCAGTGGAATGGGTTTCCCACTGTGTGAAGTGCCTTTCTTTGTGGCATGACTCTATTCTTCTCTTGTTTTCATCTCTGTTCATCTACATGTCTGTATTCTTTTTTAAAAAAATTGTCTTTCTTAGTATTTAGACACCTTAAAGTACAAAATCAGAAATATTATTTAGATAAATATTCCTCTGTGTGTGTGTGTGTGTGTGTGTGTGTGTGTGTACAGCATTCCCACTGCTTTCTTCTTAGAAAATAAAACTCTGAAGTTTGGAAGTGTCCAGCATCCTGAAGCAAAATAATTGACTGTGACAGGAGCACAGTAACCAGAAGACCTTGGAGGCCAGGAAAGATTTGCAATGCAAATATAAAGATAAATAATGAGTGAGACTTCTTTTTTCTCTTACAGGGAAACTGGATTCCAAGATCCATCAAGGAGCAAAGAAGGGGTTAATGAAGCAGAATAAAGCTGTCTGACCCAGGAAAAAAAGGAACTATACAGCATAGTGAAGTCTTGTGTACTAAATTGCTATCCGCTGGTCCTTTGGGATTGAAGCAGTAGAAAGCTGAAGGCTTGATGTGACACCAGGCTTCAGTCTCTGAGAATTTAAACTCTTACCAAATCTGTGTATTTTTCTTACAGGGTGGGATTCTTTATGTAGTGGGCCAAAAATCTTTGAATACCTTATTTATAAAAACTCATTTTAAAAATTNTAGGTCTTTGACATTTTTCTTGGAACCAAATTCAAAAGAGAAAGGAACAAATTGGAAATTATTTTTCTTTGGGAGATTTGTATTTGTAATTAGGGAAATCTTANTCTAGGTTANCAATTTTACAAGAGACTCCTGAATTTAAAAGTTTTTCTCAAAATAATAGAATAGGGAATATTAGGATGTTTGAGGAATCTTTGTTTAATATAAGCCTATGGTGACGTGAAATGTTCTTACCAAACGTTCTGCTGTTGACATGTTGAGACTAGGTCTCACTATGACCCATGGTTGCCTGGAACTCACAGCAATCCTCCTGCCAAAGTCCCTTAAGTGCTGTATTTACAGACCAAAGCCACCATGCCCAGCTTCTAATCCAAATCTCTCGGTGTGAAGAGCTAGACTTACCATTNTTAGCAGAATTGTTTTGGAAAAGATAACCCAAAGACATACTTCCATTTGTTCTTTAGTTTGAGAGGTTAGGACAAGAATAGATTAGACTGGGAAGCGGGAAGCTCGGAGCCACCTGCTAAGGCAGCCTGAAGCTGTCTTGTTGATTTTGCTGGTGTTGCAAAAGCATCATGTAGATGGGACAATTAGAGAAAAATTGAAAAATACAATCCTTTCAGTAAATACATCTAAAACCCTCTAATGTTGAAAGCGAGCCTTTTTATATTATCAATATTGTAAAACACTATGACTAGGAAAATAAGGGTTGGTTTCAAGTGAGGTTTTCACTGGTCCTCTTAGCCCTTCTCAGGAAGCCCTTGTTTTGAGGCTCTTCCGAAGTGCTATTGGAATCCTAGTTGCTGGATCCTAGGAAATTCATGATCTTAAATGTGTGTGCTCTGCTTTCTCTAAAACACCACTACCACCTGGGGATGCTGGATTCCCCCAGCAGTTTGTGTNTGACTTAAAAATAGTGAATAGGAGGGGGAAAATACCTGTGTTATGAAAAAGATGAATTTCCCTTCCTTTAATCCTTCATATTCCANGTTTATTTGCATTGAAATGCCTCCACTCATTACACATTGATGTTCACTCAACTGTGAACTTTGCTTGTTGTATAGCATTGGTTCTGCAGAGCCTGATCACTCTGGATTCCCAGGGAGACCTAACAGATTCTTGTTCCAACGAGGCACACATGCAGTGTTCTCTCTCTTGTTCTGTTGGACCTCTGTGGAGAAAGTGGAAGAGGACAGTGAATGGCACTTATTCAGGTGGGGGTGTCTTTTTGGCNTCTTGCAAACCCTACCATTATTGAAGGCATTACTGTGTTCACTATGCAGTTAATAGTTTACCAAGCAGTGGCACCTTGAATTCTTGCTGAAGTTGTCTGGTTCTCTTAATATCAAAATAAAGCTGAAAGGTAGGAGGGGAAAAGAGAGAAAAAAGTTTCTCTACTTTTTTTATTTGAAGACCGCCTTCACACAGAAGAATCTGTTATTGATTTTTGTATGTGGATCATTTGTGTGTACACCTTAAAAAAATCAGGAGCTTCAAAAGATCAGGTCACCAGGTCCTGTAAACTTTGCAAATTTACAGGAATCCGCCTCAGCTTCTAAAATATGTAGTAGAACCACATGAATAAATGGCAGAGCTACTTGGAAACTTCTTTTCATGGTTAGACTGGGAAAGTCTGTCTTTAGTTGACATTCACATGGTAGTGGTAGTATGAGGTCTCTCTTCTGTTTGCTGAGACACCAGGGAGGAAGTGTGGGAGAAGCTTGCGGGTAGATGGCCTCAGTTGCTCACTGATGAATAGTGTCATTTAAAGCCTGATGGAAATTCTTAGTCGCCTGAGTGCAGACTTATCCAAGAATAGCCTGTTAGTGCTTTCTGACACTTAACCCTGACCCTGTAACTCTAGGGCAGTTTGGCCTCAGGAAGTTTTGAGTTTCTGACTTGGTTTTCTGTCACAGCTTTTATCTGTGTTCCCTTTTGAATGACTGAATCCAGTTGCTATTAATTTGTATAGTAAAGGAATTTGCTTTTTTCATTTTGTTTTTCAGATAGGACTCAGCTTCCTTTATATGAGTAGGGTCTGTTTGAAATTGGGAACTTTGTCAGATTTGATAAGGCCTTATCTTTAGTTGTGTGTTTAGAATAGATTAAGAATTTTGCCAGGTGCAGTGGTGCACACCTTTGATCCCAGCACTGGGGAGGCTGAAGCAGGTGGATGTCTGTGAGTTTCAGGCCAGTCAGAGCTCCATAGTGAGACCCTGTCCCACAGGAAAAAAAAAAAAAAAGAATTCGGGTTTTTTACTTTTGCTTCTTTAGCTAATATAGAGAAAGAACAAAGTATCCTGTCTTTTCTTTTTAAACTGGAATTTTATTGGAGACTCATTTTTTTCCCTATCTGAAAATGTGAGAAACTTCGAAGATTACTTTTATAAATAATTATAGTTATAGGCTTCTGTGAGTTATGACAGTCTCTTTCCATTTTAATTACTGTCCTACAGCCCATTCTTGTGGTAGTCATTTAATTTAGTAAATTTGTTTAATGCCTTGGAGGGCCTCACCAAGATTGGATGGCATGGGGCTCTTCACTTGGCCAGCTCACCTACTATCCTAGAGAAATCAGCTAACTTGAGTTTCTTAGGCCTGGAAGAGGGAACACAGTCCAGTGCTAACGATTTTTTTGTCTCGAGATTCAAATAGCAAACACACATCTGCTGTTCTCACCTTCTGTGAATGTGTTTGGAAAGAGGTGATCCAAGTCGCAGCCTCCATCAGCAACAAGGGATCCAGCCTGTGGAGAACTTTCTACTTTCCCCCTGAAGAGAAGAAAGAACATAGCCAGGGTGCCATCCTCTGTCACAAAAGAACTTGTATAAATGTCCATTTACGTGTGTGAATACAATGTGGCTCCATTTAGAGGATGAAATGTAAACTGATCAGATGTTGAATTTCAGTTGTGAAGATGGGATAGCCCAGAAAAAATCCCAGTAAAAAAATACCGTAGATTGGAGCCAGGGGGAAAAAAAAGAGGGAGGAAGGGTTGCCTAAGCCCACAGATAGCTGTGCCAGGAGAGAATGGTACATCATGAGGAGAAAAGTACGTCAACGCATAAGACTTAGGAAGAGTCTAGTCAGGCATGGTGGCTGCACACCTTTAATCCCAGCATTTGGGAGGCAGAAGCAGGTAGATCTCTAGGGGTGTCCTGTTTAATATGATTGCCACTGGCCACAGGATGTTTAAATTTGAAGTAAAAATTCAGTTCTTCGGTCACTGTACCTTAAATGCCCAAGTAGCCTACACGTGGCTAGTGACTTCTGAACTGAACAGCAGGGGGCAGGGGTTAGCAAAGTCATTCTGTAAAGGGTCAGATAGCAAATGGCTTAGCTTTTATAAACCATTCAGCTGTGCTATTGTACTGCAAATACATCCATAGATAACATGACTAAGTAAGCTTGGCTATCTACAGCCAGTAAAATCATTTCATAATGTTTTTGTTTGGAGATACTTTTTTTTTTTAAAGACAGTCTCTCTGTGTAGCTCAGTTCAACCCCAGGCTAGTCTTGAATTTTAGATNTTCAGCCTCAAGCTCCCAAGTGCTGGAGTTTGTATCACCACACCCAGATAAATATAATTTTTGTATTGTAAAATACCTTCTTTTGTTTATTACTTAACTATTTAAAAATCTAAAATCTAATTTTTAGCTCACAGGATTTACCAAAACAGGTGGTGGCGAATCTGACTTGTTCTATGGGACATAGTTTGCCAATATTTGCTCTACAGACACAAGAAGTCAAAACTTAAGATTCCCTTACTGTCTAGTACATCAGATCCTTTGAAATTTTTTCAGTAACTCTTTCGAGTTTGAGAGCTTGCTCTGACTAAAAGCTAAGTAAAACTGCCCCTCCCCCCCCACTGTTTTAGTCTACTTCTACAATATTTAACAATCAAATTACAGAACTTTTTCTCCCTTTGCTAAGTAAACCCTTGTTTGTAATATCGTAGAGTATAGATTGGAAATTATTCTGTCACCCTGAGTCAGTTCTGTCCTTTTACTGCCCAAGAACAATGTGAATATTGATAGACCAAAAGGGAATTCCTTTTTCCTAGACTAGACAGGCTTAGCGTTTGTCTTTAAGCTGTCAGCCCTCCCACCCACCTCTGTGAAGATAGAGATGGAGAGTAAAGGGACTTCATGACCCACTCGATCTTTAAGTCACATGCTGTTTTGAATGGCAATATTGAAGGGTGCCTTAGAATAAGAGAATAAGGAGCAGTAACTGCACAGCCGAATAAAGTAGTCAAGGGCACAGGAAGGACATGATGGAGTCGAAGTAGGTGTTCTTGAGAATTAAGATAGTTTGGTTTGCTATGGTATGAGGTAGAAATCTTAGGTCATGAAGACTGTTTTGTAAGCAACTGGTGGGAGGGCTCAATTACACATGGACAGAGTCTACTGTGTAGGAGATGGTGTGTTGGGCAATCTAAGATGGATAACAGATTAAAAAAAAAGACAATAGAGATAGAATGGTGGGTCGGAGGGCAGAAAAGGACTCAAGATAAAAAGATTTACTGATACTGGATGGTGAGATGGAAAGGGACACAGAAGGATTTAAAAATGGGTATTACGTAGAGGAAAACAAATGGTAGTAAAAGAAAAAGAAAAACCTGACAACAATGGATAAAAAAAATTGCGGGCCATTGAGATGGCTCAGTGGGTAAAGGTGCGTGCTGCCAAGTCTAGCGACCTAAGTNTGATCCCGAAACCAAACGGTGGAAGGAAATAATCGACTCCCGCAAATTGTCCGCTGACCTGCATACGTGCGCCACGACACGTTCCTCCCTCATACAATCTTTCCTAAAATAGAGTTTGCCGAACTAAGCGGCAAAATGGATGAAACCATCAAGAGCTGTGTACTAGTCTTCTGTTCTTTATGGATATTCATGATCAGACCCCGTGGTCTCTCCTCTTACCACGTTTGAAGAGCATCTGTATTTAAGGGCTAACGCTTCTCCAGAGACTTTTCAGTGTGAAGTCTGATCCAGCGCGAGTTCTTTGCACGAGGAGAGAGCTTTGGGTTCAAGCTGTCGAGCCTCGGCTTCTAAGTTTATCTTAGTTTCAACTCGCCCGCCGGGTTTTCCAGCATTCTCGCCCGAGGACTCGCAGCNACCGCGCATTTAGAGACCCAGGACTTGGCTCCTGCATCCAGGTTCCGGGTTTCCTCGCGTACTCGCCAGCTCCAGACTGCACAGCGCACGGAATCCGGATCCGAGAGCACGAGAATCCAGTGCCCGGGTCTTCCGGGCTGCCCTGGTTGTCCCGGATCG
>LZPO01027369.1:829591-847447 GCA_001675575.1 Neotoma lepida
GTGTAAATTGTTGACCTTACATCAGATCTACTGCATCGTTTTTTGGATAAGGACCCAGAAATCTTCACTTTCAAGTCTGTCCAAATAATTGCTGTATATGTTAAAGAGTTTTGGTGAACCATTATGAGGTACATATTGGGAGCCATTTCTAATTTTAAAATCCGCTTTAATGTAAATTTCACATCACTTTATGTCTGATTTTGTGATTAAGAGTATACTCTGGAGCTGGCAAGGTGGCTTAGCAGATTAAGAGTCCTTGCCAAGTCCAGTGACCTGAGTTTGATTCCCAGAGCCCACATGGTAGAAGAGAACTGACTCTCAAATTGTCCTCTGATCTTAACACCTAAACCATGTGTGTACACACACAGACACACTCACTCTTGTCCCTTGCCCCCTCGTTCTAATTTTTTTTTCTTATTTAAAGAATGTGCTCTGTAGCCTGACTGCTGGAGTTTGTATCTCAGCTTTGTGCTTCTGAATCTTGACCAAGTTACTTAACTGTTCTGCACCAGCTGTCACATGGAAAATAAGAATATGCACATAGGTTATTTCAAGATAATTAGTTGTTGGGCCTCATGGCACACATCTTTAATTCCAGCACTGGGGAGGCAAAGGCCAGCATGGTCCACATAGGAAGTCCTAGGATAGCTAAGGCTATATAGCAAAATCTTGTTTACAAAACAAAAAATTACATTAATTAACCCAGAGAAAACACTTAGAATGTAAAACATAGGCAGCCTTCAGTAACTGTTAGGAAAAAAAATAATTTAAGTTGAAGTGTCAGTCTGTTCTGGGCAATAATGGTCTGAAATATAACAACAGTCCACTGTACAAGAAGCCCAACAGGAACAGATAAACATATTGGCTAAGACTTTCAGCACTATGCCCAGAAGTTCCAAACCTTGGCTGGGAAATTTGCACGCTGGTGCTATATTCTATAGCCTCAAAAGACCAAAAATAGGTTTCAGAGGTATTGAAGTAGCCTCATTGCATTTCAGATTCCATGTGAATTGCATTTCTTCTTGGCCAAATCCCTGGAGTGGTGTTGAGTATGTTGAATAGATGTTGCCTTGGATCTGCCAGCATATACCGTCNCAGGGCGGAGCNTGGAAGAGCAGTACTTTTGTCGCTATGTAAGCGTTCAAGGAAAAATAAAATCTAAGTCCTGGTCCTTAATTTTCCTTCCCTGATGTGAANTTGTATTTTTGCCATTTGAGTACAAGAGCTTTTACCAGCAGGGCTTATCCAGGGAGGCAGCAGGGCCTGTGCTTTCAGGCTAGAGGTGGCAATAACACACACAGCTGAGATCTGCCACTGCTGACTGCCTGAGCCCTCCTCTCTGTGGTTTGCACTCTTCAAGCCATGCTTGAGTAACCTGCCTCCAGAGCTGCTGACAGGGCTGTGTTCAGAGGCCTTGGAAATTACACTGTTCATTTCCTTATCATCCTCTGACCTGCAGTGCAGAGCCTTCTGGTGCAGGAACAAGGCATAAAAAATCCAGACAGCTTCTCGCCAGCATGTGTCAAGAGCTACAAAGAAGGAAATTGGACGTGCTCACTTAAAAACCATGGGGTTAGGCTTTGATTTTTGGATCCTGCTGAGAGTTATTTGTGTGTGTGAGCATGTTTTATCTCTGTATTTGTATAGACTGATTCTGTACACGGCAATGCTATGGAGGAGGAGTGTCTGAAAGTAGAGAGTGGAGGGAAAATTGCTTTCCTNTTCAGTTAATTTCCCAGTTGTACCATTGGGGTGTGCTTGGAAGAATTAGCATCAGGAAGGTGCCAGTCCATATTAATATTTTAAAGAATATTTCTCTTGATACAGTTTAGTCATGGATGAAAGCACCCACATAAGAAATGTTCTTGGCTGTCTGAGGAGGCATTTGTATCAAATGTTTTTCCCTGAAGTTACTCACCCTGGATGATATTAGTGTCAGTGCTTATGTTGCCTTAGACTTTAGCTCTGTCTCAGTAAGAGGCAAAGTTCATGTGAGATAGAGAACAGAATGCTGGAAGAGAATTAGGGTAATTTAGAGCATTTCGAAATTTTCTATTTATAGGACAAAATTATACTTAAGGGGGCTAGGGAGTTAAGGCTTAGCAGTTAAGAGCACTTGCAGAGAACCCACATTTCCAGCACCTGGGTCAAGTGGCTTACAACCACCTATAAAACTCCAGCTGCAAGACATCTAACGCCCTCTTCTGGCCTCTGCCGGCACCACACTCGTCTGGCATTCATACAGACACCCACACATAAATAAAAATAGAAAGATATAATAGATCTTGAAAGAGTGTGTCTCCAGGCTGGAGAGATGGCTCAGAGGTTAAGAACACTGGCTGCTCTTCCAGAGGTCCTGAGTTCAATTCCCAGCAACCACATAGTTGCTCACAACCATCCAGAGTGGGATCTGATGCCTTCTTCTGGCATGCAGGCATACATGCAGACAAAGCACTCATACATGAAAATATAAATAAATAAATTTTTAAAAAAGAATATATGTCCATTATGGGGGTTGATATTACAAAGTGACCTCTTTTAGCACTTTTCTTTTGTCATAGGAGACCAACAGGAAAGGGTTTGTTTGTTTGTTTGTTTGTTGGTGTTATTTTCAGTATGAAGAAGAAAAGTTGAGATGGTAAGGGGGACTATGGGGGTCCAGTCCCTCGATAGTCCCCTCCCAGGGTCCAGGAAGAATCTATAGCCAGCTGATAATTTATTCTTTGATGATATGAAATGAATCTACTACATACACGAAAATCTTTAGTCCATACACTTTATTCTTCTAATAAGTTCCCTCTCTACACAGCTTCTATTCTGCTCTCTTTGCCCTATCTAGGTCCTCATCCATCTAGTTCCTTCTCATCTTAGCTCCTCTCCCATCCCCTTCTTCCTCATCTTGTTCTTCCCCATCTGACTCTCCTACACCTTCCATCTCGCTCCTCTAGTTCTCTCTTCTAGCCCCTCAATCTAGTTCTTCCTCATCTCAGTTCGTTCCTCTCCAGCTCTTACCCAACGAGTTCTTCCATTCTCTCTTCTCTTTTCCGTCTCCTCTCTGTTCTCCCTCAGTTCTCTGAGCTATATTGTTATAAACCCAAGCAAAGCAATCCTCCCCCTAAAGCCAGGTCACCAGGCCTGAATTCCTGCAAGGTCATAAAGGCAGGTAAGAATTCTCCTCAAGCAGTGACCATCAGGCTTTCTTTTACAACCCAAAATGGGAGTGGTAAAAGAGGAGGTCACCGAGTGCAATGATCGGTTAAAAAGGGAATTTGTGCTCAGTCCACATTCCTAGAAATTATTAGATNAGAAGTTAGGAGTCTATAAAGTTTGTAAGGCAGTAAGAAAGGAGGGTCTCACCTTAAATTGCACAAGAAATAAAGCTATCCACCTGACCTAGGAAACAGGCGTTGTTTCGTTTGGCCTTGGATGCTTGATAGGTATTTTAGATAAATACAGTTAGGAGTTCTTGGAAGCACACATAGCATTACAAGAAAATCACTGTAGGAACCAGCTAATATATACGAAAGCTAAAATATCACCAAGACTTCTTAAGCCATGGCTTGACCTTCAGAAAAGTCCTTGACTTTTCCAAGTAGTAGCTTCTGTGATAGTAGCTGAATTCCATTACATTTTCCTGCGGCTAGCAGCAAGATGGTAACAGGGTTCTTGCTCACTCTACCTGCATCTGTCCGTAATTCTTTCTTGGTCTTGAATCTTGAATGTCAGTGGTACCTTTTTGGCTTCAGAACAGGAAAGGAAGGGAGGGAAGGAGGCAGGGAGGGAAATCCCTTAGCTTTTAGACCCTGGAGGTATTTTTAAGCCCTATTAGTGTCTTTTCTTTTGAAAGTACTCCAGAGAAGTGTTTTCACATGAAGTGGTAGCTAAGGAGAGAATGAAAGCAGCCCTATGCCTTCAGCATCAGCAGCCTTTGAGGCCTGGTTAATGACTCCCGTGTCAGACTTCATCCTAGACTCTCAGGTTAACCCTTGGGCTCAATTTCCCACCTTTTGCATTTTAACATTAGCTCTCCTGCCTGCTGTGGTGGTGCATATTTGTAATCCCAACACTTGGGAGGTTGATGGGGCAGGAGCTTGAGGGTTTAAGGTAAGCCTCTTGTAGTAGACCCTGTTTCCAAAAGAAGCGACAAAACCCCAAACATTAGCTGTTCTATATTGATTGATATTCAGGTTTCAGATCCACTATTATTGTGTCCCCTTCTTAAAAGTGAAAATGAGGGGCCAGAGAGATGCTTTATCTGTTAAGAGCACTTGTTGCTCTTGCAGAGGATCCAGGTTCAGTTCCNAGCACTCACATGATGGCTCACAACCATCTATAACTCCAATTCCATAGAATTAGGTACCCTTTTCTGGCTTCCATGAGCACTGTACACATGTACTGCACAAACATACAGACAGACAGAAACACATATAAAAATAAGTATTAAAAATTTTAAGTGAAAATGAAATTTACCAAGAACTTTAAAGAATTAAAAGTAGCACTGGAGCTGAGCGGTGGTGGTGCACACCTCTAATCCCAGCACTTAGGAGGTGGAGGCGGATCTCTATGAGTTGGAAGCCAGCTTGGTCTAGAGTGAGTTCCAGGACAGTCAGATTTGTAGCTCTGGCTACAGAGAAACCCTGACTCGAACCTCCCACCCCACCCCCCACCCACCCACCCCCGTGTCACACACGCACAAAAGTAACCCTGGGCCATAGATATATTTTTTCTTTTTTCCCTTTGCTGTACAGATTATCTTTTCTCTTTGTTGACAAATTGAGGTGTCCCAAATTGGAGGGATTGGAACTTAAAGGGTTTGGAACTTAAAAACATTGTTTACTTTTATTGTGTGTGTGTGTGTGTGTGTGTGTGTGTGTACTACAGTGCACATGTAGTGATCAAAGAACAATTTGCAAAAGTTGATCCTCCTCCTACTATTTGGTTCCTAGGGATTGAACTCAAGTCAGGCAGGGCCCCTATCCCAAGCCTTCTCACCAGCTTAGGGTTTGGAACCTTGAGAACAGAAGAAAAACTCAAAATATTTACTTTTCAAGCTTCCCCTTTCTCAACTGTAATGTAAACAATCACCCCTTAAAGTTACTGTGACAGTTAAACAGATAAGGAAGCTTAAGTACTCATTATTAAGTACTTAGATATTGTTAAGTATTCAGAAATTGTCTTCACTCACAGTCATATGTACCTGGAGTTTCATCTGAGGCAGAAGGATCACTTAAGCTCCAGGAGTAGTTGGAGACCAAGTTGGACAACACAGCAAGACCTTATATCAAAAAAAAAAAGACTTGTTTTTTAATGAATTATTCTTAGCTGTGAGCTACAGAGATAGAAGGTTGTTATCAAATTAGGGAGAAAGGCTATCCTTGAAAATGTATTGCCTGAAATACATAGCAGGTATCGTTTTATGATAGCTAGTACAATATTGTAACTCATACTAATTTCCAAGACTTGAGGGAGAGGTGGATCCAGAACATTTAGAGCTGTTGAGGTTTAGGTAGCTATTTGGTCGATTAGTTCACCTGTCAGTGTTTTGGATTCTTTTTGTTAAAGGTCAGTTGGAAGAACCATATCTCAGCCATTTCCTTTAGAACCAGTGTTTTGTGTTTAAGTAACTCCTGAAATTGCTTCCTTTGGTTTGAAATGAACATAGCATGAGCCTTTAAAAAATTATTTGGGGGGCTGGAGAGATGGCTCAGAGGTTAAGAGCACTGGGTGTTCTTCCAGAGGTCCTGAGTTCAATTCCCAGCAACCACATGGTGGCTCACAACTGTCTGTAATGAGATCTAGCGCCCTCTTCTGACAGGCAGCCATACGTGCAGGCAGAACACTGTATTATATAATAATAAATAAATAAATTTTAAAAAATGAAAAAAATTATTTGGGGTGTGTGTGTGTGTGTGTGTGTGTGTGTGTCGGTGTGTCGGTGTGTGGGTATGTGCCACAGTGCACATGAAGGTGAGAGGGCAACTTTATGGAGTTGGTTCTCTCCTTCAACCTTCATATTGGTTCCAGGGATCAAATTCAGGTCCCCAGGCTTGGACACCCAGTGCCTTTAGCACTGAGCTTTCTCACTGGCCTCAATCTTAAGCCTTTTGAGGGATTAGCACAAGTAGCCTGAATAGTAGAGAAGAATGAGAACACTTCTTTTTGTGAACTTTTCTCCAGCTTCAGGGGGAAACAAAGTCNGGTCTTGAGCAGGTCATTCTTCAGTTTGAAGTGTTTGTTGTCTACTGGGAGAGTTCAATTGGACTGTGTCCCTGGAAAACTCGCTAATTGCTTTTAAACTTACGACAGTTGAGTTTTGGCCCTAGTGACAAATAGTGGATTATGCTTTGATGAATTTTCCTCTCTGGGTTCTATTTTTGTTTGGTAATAGACTCTTTAAAAAAGGTTTTCATAAACTGGTACCCAGTTCACTCAGCTCAGAGTTGGTATTTCTGGATGGTTTGTTCATTATTCAGGGACTTAGAAGTGCTCTGAATCAAATGTCACTGAAAGGGACAGAATGGTGTAGAAAGGAGACACATGGCACATCTTTACACTGCACCAGCTGAAGTATGGTGGCTTGGATAGGTTATTATTCAGGCTACAGAGATCTCTTAATTTAGACTTCTCAATTTAGGCCACATACTAGAATCACTTCTGGAATCTTTTAAGTTTGTGGGGTTTTAATGTTCCTCTCTTAAAACCCATTATTCTTGGGGAAGCATTCTATAGAGGATCTTTACCATATTGTATAGTTGAGACTGTAATTTAATTACAACATTTCTTCCTTCCTTTTCTTCCTTCAAACCCTCCCATATACCCCTTCCTGTTCTCCTTCAAATTCCTGGCCTTTTTTTTTAATGAAAAAAAAATTTTAAGATTTATTTATGTATACAATTCTGCCTCTATGTATACCTGACGCCAGAAGAGGGCACCAGATCTCATCATAGATAGCTGTCAGCCACCATGTGGTTGCTAGGAATTGAACTCAGGACCTCTGGAAAAGCAGCCAGTGCTCTTAACCACTGAGCCATCTCTCCAGCTCTTTTTAATCAGTTTTTATTGCATGCGTATATGTATTTGTACATACACACATAGTCCTAAATATACCATATAATGTANTTTTCAGGGCTATCCATTTGGTACTGAACAACCAATTGGTGTGCCCTTCCCTAGGGAGGACCACCTTGCCCACTCCCAGCTTTACTCAGTTGCCTGTAGTCCTTTGTTAAGTCCTTGTAGGCTTTTCCCTGTTCAGTTTGGCATGTTGGTTGGTGTCCTCCTTGTTCAGCTCACTTTTGGGCAGTCATGTTGATGGGACTTTATGGGTATTGCTTCTGATGTTAAATTGCTTCTGATGTTAATAGAAGACACAATCTCACAGCAAAGTCCCTGACCCTTTACCCTCTGGCTTTTATAGTCCCCAATGAGCTCTTTTTTGTTGTTGTTGTTGTTGTTGTTATTGTTTTGTTTTGTTTTTCGAGACAGGGTTTCTCTGTGTAGCCCTGGCTGTCCTGGAACTCACTCTGTAGACCAGGCTGGCCCGGAACTCACTGAGATCTGCCTGCCCCTGCATCCAGAGTGCTGGGATTAAAGGCGTGTGCCACCATCTCCTGGCTCCCCAGTGAACTCATAAAGTTGCCTTTGCCATTTCTAGATGGGGCTACCCACTGTACTTTAGATGCTATTTGCTGTTCTGGGTGTCTTATATCATTTTCTAGATTCTCCTCCAACTGTTCTTTTTCAGCGAATTAGGCACCAGGCACACATAGGTTTCAGTACATACATACAAGCCAAACATATTAGCACAGGGCCAGTCGTTTAGGAATACAGTTATAATGAACCCAGGTTTGCAGTTTCATCATTATCAGGAGAAATACTGAATTAAGGCCTAATGTCCACATCAGCATTACTGACTCAATTTTCAAATAGACAAATTTGAAGTTAACTCATTGCTTTATTGTTTGTCGTGGAACTCTATTCAATCCAAACTGGCCTCAAACTTCATGCTGGGATTATAGGTATATATCAACACAGCTAAAGAAAATCCTTATGGCTGGATCTACTTGCCACAGTCAGGCAGTTTAGATTTTGTTGTTGTTAAGAGAGAACAAGGCAGATTGGATAATCAAAATTTATTGCTGATCCAAAAGCAGGGTTTGGATTTTTTCCCCAATATGTTTGTGTTTATATTTTTGTGTTTATTATGGACAAAGATGTTTCCTGAGAGTTGTGACATTCTAAAATAAAAGAAAGCTGCTATAAGACTTTAATCCTGCCTGAGTCTACCTTTGGACGTAATCAAACNAAGCGTGCTATTTTAGGAAAACAAACCATTACCTCAAAAAAATAGAAATCCCTTAGCTTAGTTTTTTTTAATTTGTTTTGTCTTTAGTAAACTTAATTTCTTTAAAGTCCAGAAGAAAATTAAATGTTTTGAGCTATAAACTATTTTCTACTAGTATATTGTTTGTTTGCTTGCTTTGGGGTTATTGTGTTTGTTTGTTTGTTTGTTTGTTTTTTACATATGGGTCTCCTGTAACCCAGGCTGGCCCCAGAGTGCCTATATAGATAGGAAGATGACCTTGAACTCCAAATCCTTCTGCCTCTGCCTGGGCTTCACTGCTGAGATTNTAAGTGTCTTACTTAAGGAAGAATGATTGAATTTAGTAACAGAGATGAACAAATACCTAAGTATACTATGAAGTTGTTTTAAAATATTGTGGAATGATATTTTTGATGAAATTAACATCCTTATACAGTGAAATTTCAAACATATCTTTTAGCACTCATATGTGTATTATTTCTACTCTTAGAATTTATATTAATTCTGTTCTCTTGATGAGTTTTTAACAAGATTTTTGTAGTATACCACTGAATAAGAGGACAGAAAATTGGCAGTTTTGTGGTGGGGGAATCATCACACGAAGTAACTACACATTTGTATACACCACAGTGGAGCAGATCAGTTCCACCCTCTGCAGACTCTCAAACATCTGGTGGAATGTCATAAGGCATTTCTCCTTTTGCTTATACATATGTGCTTGGATTGAGAATGTTGGGATTTGAAATCAATCTCAGAAAGAGGCTGGCAATTTTTTTTCCCCTTTAGTATCTCTTTCCTTTCCCACCTCTTAGAAATATCAAGTGGTAAAAGTTGGAGTGTGATATATTCAGTCTGGAACTGGCCTTCAAAGTTACTTAAGGTAATGACATGCTAAAAATTAGCACACTGACTCCATAAATACAATACACAACCAACTTTTTTTTCTCTAGCATTAAAACAAACCATTATTTCTTGAGTTTCAGTCTCANGTAAAGCTGGCTTTATGTTTGAGAACAGTATTGATGGAGAGTATGCATTTATAAAGTCTAGAGTTTATCCTAAGCCAAGCAAAATACTTGTGTGATAAGAGGTGCATAGCAAGTTGGGATGATAGTCAGTAAAGTGCTTGCCAGGTAAGCACGGAGACCTGTGTTCTGTTTCTTAAGGACCCACGCAGAAAGCTGGGTGTGGTTATCCTAATACTGAAGAAGCCAGAGACAGATGGATCCTTGGGGTTGGCTGGCCAGCTAGCCTAGTCAGCAGCAAGCCTAGGTCCTAATAAGAGTCCTATCTCAAAAAACAACACAGGAACCTCTGGCCTCCACATGGACCCACAAATTCACACACAACAAACACAAGTTAAAAGAACAAAGAGGAACAGAAACCGGATTAGGTTAACGGCCAATTCAGATCTCCCATCTTTGGTTCTATCCAGGGTGTATACTTAATGGCTAGACTATAAGGCCCAAACTGTACAAATTGCTTGTTCTTTCTCTCTCTGGCTCTCTTTTTGGGTACTTTTTGAGACAAAGCCTTGTAGTTTAGGGTGGCCTCAAGCCTCCCATGTTTTGCTTTTGTGACAGGTCTCAGTCATCCCAGGTTAGCCTTGAACGTCCTCCTTTTTCTAGATAAGTGTGTACCACTACACCCAGTTTTCAAGATTACTATGTAGAATGGATGGCCTTGAACTCCTGACTGTCCTGCCTCCTACTGGATCTGAGTACTAGAATTACAGGCTTGTGTTTTCCTCTCTTCCTTCTTCCTTCTTTTCTCTTTTCGTAGTTTTTTTTATCATGTTAAATGGCACTTAGGAGGCAGAGACAGGAGCATTATGGCACGTTCAAGCCCAGCCTGATAACCTTGTAAATTCCATACCAGACAAGAGAGTTAGGCTACCTAGGGAGACCAGTCTAATCCCTTCCTCCATTCTCTTTCTCTCAAAGAAACAGTTAACTGGTTTAACCTACAAAAATATCTTGGGATCCACATGATCTCTTTATCAGAAATTTAAGGTTCAGTCATAGAGTCCAATATGTTATAGAATACTTAGTGACTTTAAAAGTACTTACTTTTAAATTCAACCATCCCTCATAATATCTAAATTCCTTCTATTTAGGTTTCCTTGGTCACTACAGAAATCAAATCATTTCTNTGATAATCTCAGGTTTCACAGCTAAAACCATCCTGTAGACATGACCAGCAGACCTTTTCTGCTACCAACATTGATTCCTGAGTCTCCTTTCTTCTAAAGCCATACCTTGGGTGGCTCCTTCAAGGTCCTCCTCAGCAGTCCTTTCTGACTTTAAATCTAAACAATGCTTTTATTTCTGAACTTTTATTTTCAGTTGTTGGTTCTCATGTCCCTGTCCCCCACCTCTCTCTCTCCCTGAGACAGGATCTCACATATCTGATACTAACCTAAAACTCAGTTTGTAGCTAAGGCTGACCTCAGACTCATGATCCTCCTGACTCCACCTCCAGAGTGCTGGAGATACAGGAGACACATCAGCTTTGTTGTTGGTCCTCTCTTAAATAGATAGACTTTTTTTGTTGCTTCGAAGAGACACCATGATCAAGACAACTTATAGAAGGGTTTATTGGGGGTTTGCTTGCAGTTTCAGAGGGGAAACTTTTTTTTTTTGCTTTAGTCCATAATTATGACAAGGAGTATGGCAGCAGGCAAGCAGGCATGGTGCTGGAACTACAGTAACTAAGAGCTGACATCTGATCCACAAGCACCAGACAGAGCAAGAGAGAGAACTGGGAATGGCTTGGGCTTTTGAAACTTCAACACCCACTCCCCAGTGACACCCTTTCCAATAAGGCCTCCACACCCCCAATCCTTGAACAGTTCCACCAACTTTGGATCAAGCATTCATGTATGAGCCTGTGGAGGTCATTCTCATTCAAACCACCACAGTTATACAGATTTAGGAAGGACTCTTCCTCCTCAACTGAAAGCTATTAACCAGGAAAGGCAGTTGCTTTTGTATGTTTTACCTTAAGCATTTGCCATATTCTGGGCACAAGGAAACCACTGTACTGCTAACAAAGTAGCTATTGGCCATGGTGGATGCTATGTCTTATTAGAAGACTTGGTGTCTGTTATATGTGTTTATCTCTGTACTAGTGGCAGCTTTTAGACAAGGCATTGCCACTGTCATGTGGGCCTGGAGAGGTGGACGTTTTCCTGCTAAAGAACTAAGTAGAAATGACTCACAGTGTGGCATAATGTCATATCACATGGAGAAAGAAGGGCTGAGTTTGCATCCGCTGGGGAAGCAGTTTGGCTAAACCAGAGCACAGTTTCCAGAACTGCAAATTCCAAGTGTGTTGATTTGAAAAGCTCCGGGTATTGCTCCTTATCTTTTGTAAAATGAAACTGCTTTCCTTTCTGGAAAGTGGGTGTGTGGGGAGGTAATGCATATTTTACTCAGGGCTTTCACAGTATGGCTAAGACTCTGCTACTAAACTGTATCCTCAGACATTGAAGGAGGGTTTTTTTTTTCTTTTTCCTCTTTCTTTCTCCCCTAGTCGCCCCTAAAAAATGGGTAAAGGGAGGAGATCTGGAGGAACTGTGGTACTAAACAGCTAAAGGATAGCAAACAGTGGCGGTGACTAAAATATAGTACTAGAATAAAATGAAGTACCATTTATCCCCAACAGTATTGCTATGTAAGGGCCTCAAACTCATGATTCTCCTTCCTCATCTTCCAGAGCGCTAGGATTACATGTGTTTGTCACTATACACAGCAGTACTGCCCCTCCCCCCTTTTTTTACAAGCTCACTGGATATGACCTTCAACCCTGAGTCACAGATCAGTGTTTAGAACATTACCATCATAAAATATAAAGTCTGGCTGGAGACTGAATGAAAAAAGAAGAAAAAGGAAAGTAAAGGACATGACTACTCCTAGGTATGGTGGAGGAGAAGGTTTATTCAGATAAAAGGGAGAGCAGAGATATCTGGGAGAGCCCAGAGTGGATGTGACCAGGGTGAGCTGGACCATGTGGGGAGAGGGGGAGGGAGAGGGAAGAGAGGGGAACAGGTGCAGCAGCCAGGAGGCCAAAAAGGGCAGCTAACCAAAATGTTTGGGTTACAGAGGAAAGAGCCTCTAGGGGAAGGGCAGCCCAGCCCCTGGGCTAAAGAGTTCAGAGGTAGAGGGCAGGGTATGCCAGCCATACCCAGTAACAGGTTGGGACTGAGTGATGCTGGGAGAGGCCAGTTCTGCTTTGATAATGTTAAATAGGCACCTCAGCAGTGTGTGTGTGTGTGTGTGTGTGTGTGTGTGTGTGTGTGTGTGTGTGTGTGTGTGTGTGTGTTGAAACTTAACAGAGGTATGGATTAGCAGTTAAGAGCACTTGCTGCTCTTGCAGAGGACCCATGTTCAATTCCCAGCACCCATATGGTAGCTTACAACCATTATAACTTCAGGGGATCGGGATATCCTCTTCTGACAAATTAGGTACCAGGCACACATGGGTTTCATACATACATGCAAGCTAAACATTCAAACACATAAAATAAGATAAATTAAAAAGTAAAATGTAGGGGGCTGGAAGGGTGGCTCAGAGGTTAAGAGCACTGGCTGTTCTTACACAGGTCCTGAGTTCAATTCCCAGCAACCACATGGTGGCTCACAACCATCTGTAATGAGATCTGGCACCCTCTTCTGTATACATAATAAATAAATCTTNAAAAAAAAAAGAGAGAGATAAGCTCTGTAAGGTAAAGATGAGTTGTCCACAGCAGCAGTTTCCTTCCCAACTTCCCTGTTGTGTTACCACAGAGGAGAGAGTGCCTGCTCTTAGTCACTCAGCCATCAATGACCTTTTCATCTGATGCCCATTGAAGTTACTTCTGAAAGGGTTTGTTTTCTTTATCATAAAATCCTTAAGTTTATCTCAGTTTGTATGGCTGCTAAGCCCTTCAATATCAGAGAATGTATTTTCTAAGAGAAGTTCTTGGATGGGGCCCAAGCTAAAAGTAATAGATGAAGTCACTCACCTCAGTGTCTTGAGAGGAATCCAAGAAAAGGTGCTGTTTTGAAGCTTGAAAGATCCTATAAAGAGAGGGCAGGTCTTGAGCCAAGCAGCTTTTGAGGTGGTAACCAGCTCAAACAAGAGCTGGCATGTGCCAACAACATCTCTTATCCTGGCTCCAGAGTTAACTGAAGAGAGAANTGTGTGGCAAGCTCTGTAAGTAAAAGGGTTGTTTGTGGCTTTGGCTGTTCTGTGACTGGAAATGGAGTAGGAAGAGTTTGGAACTGGTCTCTGAGGCTGGAAAACACACACCCCCCTCCCTCTTCCCCCTCCCTCACCACGTTTACTCACTAGAGCTTTTCTAGGAAGTCTTTTAGTATTCTGGTTGCCAAGACTAAAGCCAAGGGGNTTAATTAGGTAGAATCAAGACCCATAGCCTTTCTGAAAATATCCTAAGCAAGAATTCTATTTATTTGGAAGTATTTAAGTTTTCCTAAAATCCCATTTTTGTCAGTTTGTTTTTTTAAAAGTATAGACAGCTATTGTGGCCAAGCCAGAGACCAGTAAGACCTCAAGTTGGCAGCAGGGTAAGCCTTCTGAGGGGAAAGGAAGCCCAGCACTGATGTGGGAAAGAGATGCCACTGTGTTTGCTCCACAGGATTGTGGGCTGGAGATCATTTTGTAACCCTGTCATGGAGTACCAAGCTCTAGCTGTGTTACCCAGGCCTGGGGTAACTGAGGCATTTGGTCACTGTAGACAAAAGCCTGTTTTGTCAGAAGATTAGGGCAAAATACAAGCATTGCTATCTCTGATGCTTTCAGGGCCAACTATCAATTTGGCAAGAGGGAATGCCTTGACCTTGTGAGTTAACAACAACCTGTTCTTTTGTTTCTTTGCTATTTTTCTACTAAAGAGGTTTCAGTATTCAGGCTTCAAAACTTACCGTTAATGTTCTTTGAACTTTTTTTTGAGAAGGCTCAGCAAGTGAAGGTACNTGTCACCAGTCTTGATGATACATGTTCAATCCCTGGCACCCACATGGTGGGAGATTTTCTCTAACCTACCCCATGTATACTGTGGACAACATATACACACATAAAGTATAATACAAATTTTTAAATGGGGGCAGCTGTTGGTTGTAGACATAGCTCTGTGGAGAGCACGTGCCTATCACGTGTACACATACATACAAAATAAATATAAAAAAAAGGTTGTAAAAGTAGTGGATTAGTGCCTTACAGAAAAAAAAACTGGCAATGTGAAGAAAATAAAAATCACATTTAATTGGGTCACATTGTTTGTTTGTTTGCTTGTGTTTTTCTTGCAACAAGATTTCAAAAGCTCAGCCTAGCCTTAAACTCCATATATAGCCAAGGCTGACACTGAACTTCTGAACCTCCTGCCTCTCTGCTTCCAGAATGCTGGGATAAAGGGCTTGGGTACCCACCCACCTCCTTTTTTGGGATGGGTGCTGGCAAGCATTATGCTGCCCCACCACTGACTTGTAACCTCAGACCTCTTCTTATGTTTTATTTTGGAACAGAATCCTACTAAGTCACCCAGGCTAGCCTAGCTCCCTCTATGGCCTAGGCAGGCCTTGAATTTGTAATCTTCCCTGCCTCAACTAGTATTACAGGCTTCCATACTAGTTCCAGCTGTGTTTTTAATTTGGAAGGAATTTCTGTAATGTAGTAGAACTGGTGGAGACTATTGGTTCAGGACTGGTTTGGGCATGATTTATACCTCATGAATCTCAATTCTCTTTCTATAAGCATCTTTAATTTTCTCATTAGAGAAATGACCTGGTTTGGCCTAGCTTGACTAGATTTTATTACACCTGATGAGGTCTCACCCTGAAGCCTGAAATTCATTTTCTTTATTTATGTTATTATTATTTATTATTATTATTATTATTTTGGTTTTTCGAGACAGGGTTTCCTTGTGTAGCTTTGGAGCCTTTCCTGGAACTCACTTGGTAGCCCAGGCTGGCCTCGAACTCACAAATATCCGCCTGCCTCTGCCTCGCAAGTGCTGGGATTAGAGACATGTGCCACCACTGCCCGACTATTTATGTTTTTATAATTTGTCTCAAAGTTTTTAATCTTCGTTGTTACTATGGTCAAAAGTCCGGGTGTTTATTTTTTTAAACTGATGGTGGTCAGTAGATATAGGGGATAGTAGTTCTTTTAAAATGCTTAATGTTTACTTCTCGGAAGTAGGTGTCTGTGATATCTGGTAACTTAGTAATTTGCTTTCGTTAAGGAGCCAGTCAAGAAATTGTCTTGAGATCTCTTGTATAAAAAGAGAAGGGCTGCCAATTGTTATGGGGCATGATTGTAATCCCGGCACCAGGGAGGCTGAGGCAGGAGCAGCATAGCTTGGGCTAGAGTCCAGCTTGAGCTACATAGTGAAACTGTTTAAGAGGGGAGGGGGAAAGGGGGGAACACGGACAGGAAGGATTGGTGAGATGGGTAGAAGATGCAGGCTTTTTGTGAGAAACTGCTCCATAGGAACCTCACAGTAACATTTCAGTTAAGGAGGCTCTACAGAAATGAGTTTACTTGTTTTTGTATTATATTTTGTTCAAGCTTCTGCTTATTAGATGTTTAGATTTATGCTTAACTTTTAATAGGTTTGTAGTAAGAAAACAGAAATTTTGGTCNAGTAGAGAATGTGTTTTGGATTTATTGTTCTGTTTTATGTTAAAAGAAGACAAGAGGGGCTGGAGGGATGATTCAGGAGTTAAGAGTGCTGGCTGCCCTCCCAGGTTTAATTCCTAGCACCCACATGGTGGCTCACAACCATCTATAACTCCAATTCCAGGGTTTTGACTCCCTCTTCTGGCCTCCTTTGGCACCAGGCTCACCCATAGTACACAGACNTGTGTGCAGGCAAAACCTCCACATACAAGAATAATATATTAGTTTAAGAGTGTTACCCAGGGTTTTTCCTCCCTTAAGACCACTCCTGATATCCAGAGTTCTTTTTTACTTTTCCCTTTTAAATTTTTTTTGCTTTTGTTTTCTGAGACAGGGTCTCACTATGCAGCTTTGGTTAGTCTGGAATTCGCTGTGTTTACCAAGCCAGCCTCAAACTCCTGAGTGATGGGATTAAAGCCATGCAGCACTATCCCCAACCATACCCCCTTCCACCTTTTGAGACAGGGTCTCACTATATAGCCCTGGCTGGCCTTTAACACCCCATGTAGATCAGGTTGGCCTCAAACAGAGATCCACTTGTCTGTGATTCCTGATTATTAGAATTAAAGGCATGTGCCACCATACCTAGTTCACTTATTATTAAGGGGGTGAGGATTGAGAGACCATGGCTCTCCACCTACAGTGGGGCAACTCTCTGGAGTCAGTTCTCCCCTTAAATCATATGGAAAGCCCTTGGTCTTGGTGTCAGGCTTAGAGGCAAGCTCCCTAACCTAGTGGGCCTCCCAACTGCCTCTTAGTTGGCATTTTAAGTGCAAGAGTCAGTCTAATCTGTGTGACTGGCAGTCTAATAAGTCATCAGTAAACAGCTGCTGAGTGTGAATTTATTTAGTGTGACTAGGAAATGGCTAGAGGGTATTTTTCAAAATAATATTCCCTGCTAACTTGACTGCAATTCCTTTGAGACTTGAAGGTTTCACAGTTCCCATTTAAGCACACACACTGGAAAGAGATAATACTTAGAGCTATTATCAACAACCATCTTATGGGAAGTAGCTGCTTTCTAATCTGAGAGAGGCCTTGCAGGCTAAGATCTGGGTGTGAAAGAAAGGAAGGGGGCACAGAGCATCATGGCAGCAACCATTGCTGATCCCTATTTGCTTTAGAGTTACTGTGTTTGTTTTGTTCTGTTTTTGAGGCAGGGTTTCCCTGTGTACNAGGACTGGCCTTCTGTCTTAGCTTTCCAAGTTTTTTGGTAAAAGGCGCGAGCCATCATACCCAGCTTTACTGATTTGTTTTCTTGATTTGTAATGAATATCATTCCTGTGGGCATAGCAGAGCACTATTTAGGAACATTGATTCTGCTGTGCAGCCATCGGATTAGATCACACACAAGTGAGTCATCTGCTTGTGTGGTGGTACACACCTGTTATGTCAGCACTGAGGAGGCTGAGGCAGGGTGATTGAGTTTGAGACAAGTATGGGCTACATAAATGAGTTCAGACTGTATCACTGGGTTTTGTTTTTTGTTTTGTTTGGTTGTTGTTTTTGTTTTTATTTTGTTTGTTTGTTTTGTTCTGTTTTTAGAGACAGAATTTCTTTTTGTAGCCCTGGCTGTCCTGAAACTAACTCTGCAGACCAGGCTGGCCTCGAACTCACGGAGATCCACCTGACTCTGCTCCTCCAGCTCTAGCATCAAAGGCGTTCGCCACCACCGCCCTGCCTTGTTTTTTTTNAAGTCACTTTGATTAATTGATTATCTGAATTGGTTAGGTTATTTAGCACTTTGTGATTATAATGGGCATAATAGTAGTCTCACCATCTACAAATAGTTTAATAGCTTTATATTGAATACCAAGAGAATATTCTTGATCTGATCTCTAAATTTGACA
>LZPO01027369.1:869209-885276 GCA_001675575.1 Neotoma lepida
TAAGCACAAACCACCATATTCAGTTTAGGACTTTTTAATTCACTATTTTAGAGAAACAAATAGGACAGATGACTGAAGTCTATAGAGTATGCATTTTGAGTATTAAACTTCATGTATTTCTTTTTCATGAAATTTGAAAGATTGCTTGGCTCTATATGAACCAGTGAGCTTAAACAGGAGAACAGCAGCTTTAGAATGAGTGTAGGCTCGGTGTCACTGATACTTTTATTTAAAAGTCCTGTAGAACTCACTAATCAAAATTCTATCTTTTGCCCAGCGGTGGTGGCTCACACCTTTAATCTCAGCCCTTGGGAGGCAGAAGCAGGTGGATCTCAGTGAGTTCGAGGCCAGCCTGGTCTACAAAGTGACAGCCAGGACTGTTACACAGAGAAACCCTGTCTCAAAAGACCAAANAAAAATTTTATCTTTTTACCTCCTAAGTGCTAGGATTCCAAGCCTGTCCTACCATGCCCAGTTTATGCTGTGCTAGGGATTGAACCCAGGGTTCTGTGCATGGTAAGCCAGCACTCTACCAGCTGAGCTGCACCACTAGCACTAAATAAAAAAAATTTAACCAAAGACCACAGGCCCTACATATCTGACCATGACTGTTCATTTAATTGATCTTTTCTGCTGTTATCATTCATGCACCATCCATATAGACTTTTTTTTCTGGCCTTGCCTCAGNTGGTTCCTTAGCCTAGATGCTCCCCCCTAGTACCTGACATATTCAAGTATTATCTAGAAGTGAGAGTGACACATAGAACGTGTTTAGTACAGAGCTGAGGAGACAGCTCATTGATAAAGTACTCGCTTCACAAGCATAAGAACCCAAGTCCTGCTCCAGAAGTGAAAAGGCTGGGTGCAGTGTCATGTGCTTTTAAAATCCCTGTGCTGAGGATTTTATATCAACCTTGACATTCATATTTGAAGAGACTTGGTTTAGAAACATTGACATCTTCAAGAACATAAAACAAGAGTGGGGGCNAAAGTTGGTTTATCACCCAAGTCTGTGTAATTCCAAAGCTGCACATCTTACCACCATGCTTGCCTGCTCTATGATTTAACGTGACGGCAGCATTAAAACCCACTGAAGACTCAGATTTTACTCCTAAGCATTTACAATACAGCTACACCCATTTTTGGAGCTCCTGGCTGAGCAAGGTCTAGATAATTAGATTAAATTCTCAAATTTTACTAGTGAAGTTAGACAAGTAGGAGTTTTTTTTTTNCAGAGTTTGTCTATTTGCAGTATTTGGTGGTAGTGATGGGGGGTGGTTTCAAGACAGGCTTTCTCTATGTGGCATCACAAGCAGATAGTGTGTGTTTAGGTATGTGTCTGTCTGTGTATCTGTGTCCAGAGGGACAGAGAATAGTTACTAANCAATGAGCTTACTTTTAATGTCTAATTNTCTAACAGAGAGAGTAGCCATCTATTTTTTAAAGAGTGTATGAAAATAATTCCAAACTAGTATGGAAGCAAATGCAAATTCCCATACTATGCAGTTGTCCTGCTGACTCTAAGAAAGAGACAGGATGTTTTAGTTAGAGAAGCTGCCTGTGTGATGCATTAACTCGAGGTAATTACAGAAGTGATTTTGTGTTATGTGTAGTGCATGTTGAATCACCGCTTCTTTGGTCTGTTAAAGTTATGGGACCATAGCCAGGTGGTGGTGGCGCACACCTTTAATCCCAGCACTCGGGAGGCAGAGGCAGGTGGGTCTCTGTGAGTTCGAGGCTAGCTTGGTCTACAGAGTGAGTTCCAGGACAGCTAGGGTTGTTATACAGAGAAACCCTGTCTCAGAAAGAGGAAAAAAAAAAAGTTATGGGACCACTGTTATAAAGGAGAAGTTAATAGTGAAGGCTCACTTAGACTTTACACACGCGCGTGCGTGCCCACAAAAGAGATGGAGAAAGGTTAAAAGGGGGAGGTTCTTCAACCACTAGTGAAAAGTAGGAGATACGGTGTTTCCCAGTTTTACCCTGGATAACCCTTACTGCAGCACACTAATTCTGAACTGCTTTTTAGAGCTGGTAACACCCACAGAGTATAAAACTTAGGTGTATGGAATTCCATTCTGCTGGAGACTGCAATCGACTTCAGGTTTGAGTATTATCTCTTCATGACACTCGGAGGCAGGCAGTGTAACACAGCTGACAGAACAGAAAGCTTCGGTGCTTAGCTTCAGGAAATTTGACTCTCTTAGAAAGAGTGAAAAATCAGAATTCTCTAGTGTGTGTTAGCTTCTGCTGCACATTCATAAGAAGTAAAGGAATGGAAAGGAGCTGATTAAATAGTGTTGTGAGAAAATATTTACAGATCTATGTTTATTTTTTAGACNTTTATTTTATGTGTGAATGTTTTGCTTATATGTATGTCCATGTACCATGTGCATTCTAGAATTAGAGTTATTGGTGGTGGGTGCTGGGATTCAAACTGAGTCCTTTGCAAGAGCAGCCAGATTTCTTAAGCATTGAGCCATCTCTCCAGCCCAAGAGAAAATATTTTGTAAACAATACATTTTAAATAAATATTTTAAACATCTTATACTTTAATTTTTATTTTATGTGTATGAATGTTTTGCCTACATGTATGTCTGTGTATCACATGCATGCAGTACAAGGCCAGAAGAGGGCATTGGATCCCCTGCGACAATAGCTACAGTGCTGAGCCCCCATGTTGATACTGGGAATTAAACCCAAGTCCTAGAATAGCAGCCAGTGAGTGCTCTGAACAGTTGAGTAATCTCTCCAGCCCCTTTTAAAGATGTTTAAAAACAAGCTTTTATTATCTATTCTTTTAGTAGGGCTAATGTAGACTGGTACCTCCTTTAAAGAGACTAATAGTCAATTAAAACCTTTACTAAGACAGTTTTCCAAACGTTGTGGACTAATTGTGATAAGATTTGTTCTTCCAGATAGTTTTAAACATACAGAAAAGTTGAGAGAAGTAAATTCATTACCTCAGACCTAGATTGAAGAAATAGTTCTGTCATATTTACTTTACACCTGGCATAGGGTAAGAACAATAGCTGTTACTGTTCTAGTGTTCCCATAATAACTTCACAGCAATCCCATAAGTTAGGTACTTTATCTCTTTTACAGATGGGAAAGCTGAATGACAGAGGTTAAGCCAGGAAATGGGGTAAGATTCAAATCTGTGGTGTTGAGTCTTTCTTTGGTCAAAAATGCCAAGGGATTTTAGCTTATTTTGCTGCAAATGTCCCTTTGAGAAAGTGACATTTAGACTAGATAAGAATGAAGTAGGAGAAGGCAGATCTGTAAAAGCATACTTACTCCAAAAGTATTGAAATATTGGAAAGCATGAATTAATAGCTTGGATGATGACTTACTGTACTGCAGAATTGTTTGCACCACTTATTTAAGTTATTTGATGAGCTGAGTATAGTGGTGCACACCTTTAATCCCAGCATGTGGGAAGCACTGCTGTGAATTCAAGGCCAGCTTGATCTACATCTAGAGTTCCAGGGCAGCCAAGCTATATAGAGAGATGTGCGTGCGTGTGTGCATATGTCTCTGTGTGTGTGTGTGTGTGTGTATCTGTCTCTGTCTCTGTGTGTGTGCCCACATATGTGTGTGTGGCCCAGAAGAAAAAAAAAAAGAAGATTTGGTGTAACTCTGGACAATTTTGAATTATAACCTGTTTTTATGTTCAAGCTATCTGTGTATTATTTCTCCTGCAGTTGTACATAAAATGTTTTTACATTCAAATGAGTTACTATATAAAGTATTGCATTATGCCATAATGAAGATATTAATGCAAAAAAAAAGATTTGGTGAAAAGTATTCCATGGACTTCCCTCTAGACTACTGGTGTTTAGACAAAAGAAGAGCAAATCAAACTCCTTAGATTTTAGTAGGTCTGGTTTTCTGACTACTCCTTTTGTCATATAACCCTTCCCTCTAACTTTACTCTCTCGTTCTACAGGTACTTATCAATGCCTGCCATATGTTGGNATTGTTTTAGGTACTGTGAATGCTTTCAAGACTGTTACATAATGGTTGTTCAATTATGTCTTGTATAGTGAGCCAAGAGGTAAAGGAAGCTGTAACACAGGTCATGCTTTTCTAATTAACTGCCTGTTAGTTTGGAGTTGCAATCTGGTGGAATGGAGACTTTTCTAATTTGCTAAAAGAAGCCTCATGAACCTATGACAGGCCTGACTTCAGCCAAGAATCATTGAACATATATCCCATTCTGGGAGTGAGAGATGAAAAAAATAAATATGTAATTTGGTACAAAAGAAATTAGATGGGACCGGAGAGATGGCTTGGTGGATAAAGGCACTTATGGTTTAGCCTAAAGACCTGAGTTCAGGCCCTAGAACAGACTAATAGAAGGAAGAACCAACTCCTACAAGTTGTCTTCTGACCTCTATACACACTCTCTAAATTAAATAAATAAATAAATAAATAAATAAATAAATAAATAAATAAATAAAGTAATGAAATTTTAACAATTGCATGGAATGTTAGAAAATGACGTTATGGAGAAAGTAAAATAGAGATGAGGTCATAAAAACCTAATGTAGGTGTGTGATTTATTTTGATTGTGAGCCTAGCCTTTAACAGCTGAGACATCTTTCCAGCCCTGAGTGTATAATTTGTAATATAAGTATTCAAGAAAAGGATTCCCAGAGGTGGGGACAGTTCTCTGTGCAACACTATCAAGGCCTTGTCCTTTTCAACATTTTGTTCTTGATGTATTTTGCTGGGATTTCTTCCCCTCAGCCCCTGCCCATTTTTTACCTGGCTTTTTATCTTTTAGGCTTGTCTATTTGGCACTTAATTTTACCTGTGTATGTTGCTTCACTGTGTTCTCGACAGCACTGTGCTGGAGCTTTAGAGTAACCCATACATAAAATGACTATTAAATTTATTATCATTGGGTTTTTTTGAGACAGTCTCATATGACCCAAGCTAATCTAGAACTCACAGGAGTCCTGAGTGCTGGTATTACAGGAGTGCACTCCCACACCTAGTCCAGGCAGACTATTTTAAAATCAAGGTTATTATAGAAAATCCAGAATTTTCGGGTGTGTGACTTAATGGTGAATGTGGGGAAATGAGGATACGTGACCATGATCCTTCTTAGGGACTTGTGAATAAGAGTTCATCGGCTTCTATCCTCTGCACTCACAAAAGACCATTTCATTTTTACAGATACCATCATATTTACAGATACCATTTCAAATTCCCTGTTGACTAAGGAGGTAACATTTAGTGTTTTACCTCTTGTTTTTCTTTCATGCTAATTTTTTTGGCGCCTAAGGTCACATTTAAGAATTGACTTTCTCAGGTTTTCATTGTCAGTTTTTAATCTTATTGCTTTTCTTGTCTATGATATAGTAAGGATATAACTTGGAGAGGAACCTGCTGAAGTTAATTAATAGAGGTCCTGTCTCACCACTTCCTAGGACCAGCACTTGCATGCTTTTGATGAATCTTCTGATCTTAGTGTTTAGTATTTATGNATGCTCATATCCCAGTATTGTGCAAGCACAAACTCTGCCCAAGGGACCCAAAAGCTAAATCACACACTTGATCTGTGATTTTCTTCCTCCCTCACCTTATTGGTGGCCATAGGGAAGAATATGGGAGATAAACACTGTAAGCAAGAGGAAAGCCAGAGTATGTCACTTCTGCTGCCTGGGAAGTTGCCTGAGAGTTTAGGTGCAAGGTTTTGCTGCTTTGTGCAGCTGCCATAAATAACCTGCTCTCATTGGGTTGAAGATGAAAAATTTCCACATGGTTGCGTGTTCCTTTCCTCTTTGCCCTAATGCTGTCTCTCTTTCTCTTTCGCTAATTGCTTAGCAGTTGCTGGTGCAATGAAAACGAGTTGTATCTGCAGCTCCTGTTGTCTACTGTCATGCCCTGTCTCTGAGGTCTTCATCTTACTGCTAGGGATGGGTGAACATCTGATTTTGAAGCAAGGAGCAGGAGGCACCCAGGGCTACAGTAAAATGAATTTCTCTAAAAGCAGCAGCTTGCAGACTTGGAGTTCTCTTGACACTCTAATCATTTTATTAAACCAACCCCTATCCCTCTGTGTGCTGTTCACTCATGGGGCTTGTATTTGGCAGCACAGTATATGGAAATGATTCCTGCTTGACTTGTAGTTGGTGATATAGAAAGTGCTTTTCATTTTTATGTAGTGTCTTAGTTAGGGTTTCTATTGCTGTGAAGAGACACCATGACCATGGCAACTCTTATGAAGGAAAACATTTAATTGTGGTGGCTTACAAGTTCAGAGGTTCAGTCCATTGTCATCATGGTGGGACATGGCGGCATGCAGGCAGATATGGTGCTGGAGAGGTAGCTGAGAATTCTACATCTTGCAGGCAACAGGAAGTGAACTGAAACACTGGTTGTGGCTTGAGCATGTCTGAGACCTCAAAGCCCACCTCCACAGTGACACACTTCCTCCAACAAGACCTTCCCTACTCCAACAAGGCCACACCTCCTAATAATGCCCATATTTCCCTTTGGGGCCATTTTCTTTGAAACCACCACACCTAGGAAACACCATGAATGACAGTCTCAACATGCAGAAGAGTCAAAACCAAATTCAAAGGTTTCTATGGAAAATAAGAATCTAGAGTTAAGAGCTGGGGATATAACTCAGCTGGTTTCACNNACACACACACACAAACACACACAATGAACAGGGAAAACAGATTATTTCTTGAAACTGGAAAAGCAAGAAAAGAGATTCTTTTGCTAGAAAGATGGCTCAGTGCTTTAGAGCACTGGCTGTTGTACCAGAAGACCCAGGTTCAAATCCCAGCACCCATATGACATCCAACAACTGTCTGTAACTCTAGTTCCAGGGACTGTAATGCCCTCTTCTGGCCACTTTGGGCACTAGGCACACATGTGGTACACAAACATACATGAAGGCAAAACACCCATACACATAAAATAAAAACAAATCTTTTGCTTTGGTTTTTTCAGACAGGGTATCATTGTGTAGTCCAGACTGGCCTGGAACTCTCAGTATAGTCCACTTATAGAGATCCTCCTTGCCTGCTAGTATTAAAGCTGTTCACTGCCACACCCGACTTAAAAATAATCTTTGTTTATTTTTGTTTTTCAAAACAAGGTTTCTCTGTTTTGTGTATCCTTGTCTGTCCTGGAACTCACTCTATAGACTAGGCTGGCCTTGAACTCACAGAGATCTGCCTGCCTCTGCCTCCCGAGTGCTGGAATCAAAGGCATACACCACCACCATCCAGCTAAAAAATAATCTTAAACAGAAAGAAAAATTCAGATTCTCCCTTAGAGCCTTCCTATAATTGCAGCCTTGCCAGTGTTTTCATTGTAATCTGAGAAAAACCATTTCAGTCTTCATTTTGTTGTAGTTTGGTTTGGTTTTTCTTTGTCGCAGGGTGTTCTGTAATCCTCCAACTCACTGTGTAGCTGAGAACCTTGAACTTCTGATCTCCCTACCTCCACCTCCCCCTGCCTCTCAAGTACTGGGATTTTCAAGCATGCTAAGCAACTACCTATCAAGTGAGCCACATTCCCAGCACCTTTTCAGACTTCTAAGCTCCAGAACTATATGTTAATGAATTTATGCCACTAGACTTTTGGTAATATGTTTGAGTGGCAATAGAAAATGTATGCAACTATGGAATTATCATTCATNTATCTTCACATGGATTCAAATCAACTCCCTTATGCCTTTTTATTTATGCCTGAAGAGTACATTTTCCCATTTCTTGTCTACTAGCAAAGAACTCTCTGTTCTTATTAATTTAGAACTATAATTTCTCTTTGTTTTGGGGACTAGAGCGATGACTCAGGAGTAAAGAATGTGTACAGCTCTTGCATAGGACTGGAGTTTAATGCTCAGCCCCCACATTATGCTCATAATTACTTTTCTCCAACTCCTGGTCTGAAAATTCCAATTTTCATACTTGACTCCAGAATGCTAGATTACACCTATATGCCAGTATGTCTGACTGTTAGCACCTAATGTTCTTATGGTTTATACACATGAGAGCCTTTATCAGCACAGTCACATCTCCATATTTGTGGGTTTCACATCTGTGGATCCAACCACCCAAAGTTCAAAAATGTTTGAGGATAGGAACTTCAGAAATTAAAAACAAACAAAAAAATTTNAATTGTCATATAATAGGTCCTCCTGCTGAATTCAGCATGTGAAGTGATGTGTAAGCGTTATATTTGATCTTACTAGTGATCTGAAGTGTATAGGAAGAGCCAGGCATGATGGCACACTTGTAACCCCAGCACTCAGGCAGGGCAGTAAGATTGTTGCACGTTCAAGTCCAGCCTGGTCTATATAGTGAATTTGGGGCTTGCCAGGACTACAATGAGACCCTGTCTTAAATAAAACATGGTACAGGGGAGGATATGTGTACACCTACACACACAGGTGCGCGTGCGTATACACACACACACACACACACACACACACACACACACCTGATTTATATGAAGACTTAAGCATTTTTGGATTGTTACAGTAGATGAATGAGCTGTAACTAATCCTCCACAGATAGGAGGGGGTGACTGTACTGTTTTCTTTTTATTGCTTGATTCATGTTCTGTATCACTATACCATATTTGGTTTACCCATTCATTACTTTGTAGACTTTTTGATTATGACAAATAATACTGCTGTGAACATANATGAGTTTTTGTGTGGTCATGTGTCTTTAATTCTCTTAAGCATGTTCTTAAGGGTGGAAGTAACTGGTTTTAACTTTGTGAGGTGCACCATTTTATATTCTCATCAGAAATTTGCAAGCATACTATTCTAGTTAATTTAATTGTCAACTTGACACAACCTACAATCACCTGAGAGGAAAGCCTTGATTGAGTAATCCAGATCGGTTGGCTTGTAGACATGTCTGTGAGTGTGGATTGTCTTGATTGTTCGCGTATGTGGGGGCCCAGTCCACTCTGCACAGTGCTACTACCTGGACAGGTGGCCCTGGGATATTTAAGGAAGCTAGCAAAGCAAGAGTGTGCAAGTGAGCAAATGAACAACAGTGTTTCTCAATANTTTCTGCTTTAGTTTCCTACCTTGGGTTCCGGCATTGACTTTCCTCAGNGGTAGACGGTGACTGGAAAGTATAAGCCACATAAATCCTTTCCTTTCCTAAGCTGGGTTTGGTCATAGTGTTTTATCACAGCAATGGAAAGTAAACTGGAACACCTACCAGTTTCTCNACATCCTTAGCAACATTTGTTACTCTTGTAGTTGGAATTTTTTCTGGGCCACCAACCAGCTCCCAAATAAAGACAGGGAGACTGACTTATGCATGCTCAGCCTTAGCTTAGGCTTGTCCCACCAGCTCTCTTAATTTACTTTAACCTGTTTCTATTCATTTATGTTTTGCTTCAGGGCTTTTTAACCTTTCTTTCATTCTGTATGTCCTGGCCCCTGGCATCTCTTTTTCTTTCTTCTTACCCAAGCCTAAACTACTCTTCCTACTTACTCTCCCTGCCCAGAAGCCCCACCTGTCCCTCCTCCCTTGCTATTGGCCATTCAACTTTTTATTAAATCAATCAGGTGCCTTAGGCAGGCAAGGTAAAACAGCAACACATCTTTACATAGTTAAACAAATATTCCACAATATAAACAAATGAAACACATCTTTGCATAGTTAAAAAATATTCCTCAACACCATCTTTTAGCTAATAATCATCCTAATGGCTTTGAACTAGAATCTCATTAAAGTGATTTTGATTTTAGACTTCAGCATTCTGAGCATTTTAGATGTTTAATACCTATTTGTATTTCTTCTTTGGAAAAATACCTATTTAGATCTTGTGCCCAGTTTTATTTGGTTTATATTTTTATTGTTGAATTATATGAGTTCATTATGTTTTTTGAATAAATGTCCTTTATCAGATTTATGAATTTCAAAAATTTGTTTCCTGGTTGTCTTTTCACTTTGTTAATGGTTCTTTCTTGGCATTTTTAATCCTCATCATACTAGACCTTTCAATAGATTTGATTCCTCTAGCCTTTTATGTACTTCTTTGTGTTGCTACCAGAACACCATGTTCTTATTTTTTTTCTTACCTTAATGTGTCCTTCAACTCAGTCTCCTTTGTAGCTTACTTTTAAGCTCTCCAGCTTCTTGGCATTGATGTACTTGCCCCAGAGCTCAGTTTTCAGGTGCAGTCAGTCGCACAGTCTTTATCTTCTCTGCTCTCATTTATATGCTGACAGCTTAAAAATTACTATAAGTCTTATACATTTATCTGCCTACTTGACATTTTCACTTAGCTATCTGATAGGCATTTCAGACATAATGTATACAAAGCCAGACTCCCNATCGTCTCAAACCCAGTCTTTCCTCAGTCCATTTTTCTAACAACATGGGCTAGAGAATTACGGCTAAATCCTTCTTTTCTTTCTTTTTTATTTATTTTTTTTCTGAAAAAGATTTTCTACTCCTTTTACATACCAACCTCAGATCCCCCTCTCCTCCCTCCTCCCACCCCGCCAATNCGGCTGGTGAACATCGGTGTCTGCTGGAGTAGATCTGGGGTTAAACTATTGTAGCCACTGTTAATTGTCAAGGAGGAAGGACAGGCGAGTATCCTCGGTGTCAATGGGTCACGCTTTCATGCTAGTGCCCGGCACCCGCAGAGCACAGGAACTTGCCCTTGGTGTCCGGTTTGCTNTTTCCTCCTTGTTCCCCTTAAATATCTACTTCCTTGTCTGAAGTAGGGGATTTTTTTTTTTCATTTTTCTTCTTCCATCCCCCCTCCAAAGTCTTTCCATTCCCACCTCCTCTGAGACAAGGTCTCCCATGGAGAGTCCCCAGAGCCTGGCACACTCAGTTGAGGCAGGTCCATGATCCTCCTCCCTGCGCCAAGGCTGTGCCAAGTGTCTCACCATAGGCACTGGGCTCCAAAAAGCCAGCCCCTGCACCAGGGACGGATCCTGATCCCTCTGCCTGGGGGTCCCCAAATAGTTTAAGCTAAACAACTGTCTGAAGCTTCGAGAGAGTCCAGCACCATGGGGGCTCCACAGTTATTGGTCCACAGTTCATGCATTTCCATCAGCCTGGCTGGCCATCTCTGTACATTTTCCCTTCATGATCTCGAAGTCCCTTGTTTATAGAATCTCTCCTCTCTCTCATCAGTTGGACTCCTGGAGCTCTGCCTGGCGCCCGGCTGTGGATCTCTGCATCTGCTTTCATCCGTCTCTGGATGAGGGCTCATGGGGGCTCCTCAGCTATGGGTCCATAGTTCATGCGTCTCCACTAGTTTGGCTGGCCATCTCTGTACACCTTTCCATCATGATCTCGTTGTCCCTTGCTCGTAGAAGGCCCCCTCTCTACCATCGATTGGGCTCCTGGAGCTTGGCCTGGTGCCTGGCTATGGATCTCCACATCTGCCTCCATCTGTCTGGATGAGGGCTCTATAATGACAGTTAGGGTATTCATCCATATGATCACTGGAGTAGGCCTGTTTAGGCACCCTCTCGATTATTTCCAGTGGTCTAAGGTGGGGTCATCCTTGTGGATTCCNGAGAACTTCCCTTGCACTCTGTTTCTCCCTATTCCCATGATTTCTTCATTTATCATTATCTCCTTCCTCGCTCTCCCACTGTGTCCCTGTTCCAGCTCGAACCTCCCGCTCTCCTATGCTCTCATCCTCCATATGAAATTTGCAGGCAAATGGATGAAACTAGAAAATACCATCCTGAGTGAGTAGTCCAGACCCAGAAGGACAAAGATGGTATGTACTCATAAGTGGATACTAGATATAAAGCAAAGGATAACCAGACTGCAACCCACAACTCCAGGGAGGAACCTAGGAGGGATGCATGGATCGCCCAGTGAGGGAGAAATGGATGAGGTCTACATGGGCTGACTAGGAGTGAGGGGGAGGAAATGGGGGGCAAGGGAGGGAAGATAAATCNTTATTTTCATAGTGTCCCCATCTATTCCACCAGCAAAGCCTACTGACCAATGTTTAATATAAATTTTTGAATCTAGCCTATACTCAGTATCTCCACTGCTGCATCCAGGTCTAAACCACTGTTTAACCTCTTCTGGACTATTGTAACACTCCTTAATTTCCCTGTGTTTAGTGCTCTAGAGCCTTTTTTCAGTATAGCTACCACACAATAATCTTTGTTGTTGTTGTTGTTTATTTTTTTTTGTTTGTTTTGTTTTTCAAGACAGGGTTTCTCTGTATGGCCCTAGCCATCTTGGAACTCTCTCTGTAGACCAAGCTGGCCTGGAACTCTCAGAGATCCACCTGCCTCTGCCTCCCAAGTGCTGGAATCAGAGGCGTGTGTAGTGATATATTTTGTTCCCCAAAATATTGTGTACCCTAATAAAACTTATCTGAAAAAAAATAAAACTTATCTGGGGTCAGAGAACAGAACAACCACCTAGATTAAACATAGAGGTTAGGCAGTGGTAGCACATGCCTTTAATCCTAGCATTCCCGAGGCAGAGATCCATCCAGATCTCTGTGAGTTCAAGGCCACACTGGAAACAGCCAGGCATGGTGGCACACACACCTTTAATTCCAGCACCTGAGATCTCATGTCTTTGCTTGAGAAAGACACATGCCTTTAATCCCAGAAAGTAGTGACAAAAACCAGAAAGGTATATAAGGTGTGGAAACCAGAAGCTAGAGGCTCCTCTTAAGCTTTCAGGCTTTGAGCAGCAGTTGAGCTGAGATCCATTNNGGTGAGGACTCAGAAGCCTACAGTGAGGAAACAAGATCAGCTGAGGANTTGNNNAGGTGAGGTTGGCTGTGGCTTGTTCTGTCTCTCTGACCTTTCAGAATTTACCTCAATACCTGGCCTGGTGTTTTCAATTAATAAGACTTTAAGATTCACATTACAGGCATGTGCCACCACTGCCTGGCCATAATTATCTTTTTAAAATCATGTTAGGTTATATCATTTTTCTACTTAAAACTCTGTAGTCATAGGTTCCTGTATCATTCAGAAAAAAAGCAACATCTTTTCATTACTTAGGTTATCTAAGCTCTGTGTCCATTCTGACCTAAATATGCTCTTTTCCTAACACACTGACTTCTTTAATATTCATGAAATACTCAAGATATCCTTCTCTTACAGCCTTTGTACGGGCTGTTTTCCTTCTTCCTGTATGGTCTATCCTTTATTTATACACATAGCAATGGCAGTGACATATAGAGTCATATTGGAGCCAGAGGCTAAAGGCAAAAGGCAAATTCAATAATATTGACCTAACCGTCATTAAATTTTAATGTTTTGCTCTTGTGGATCCTCCCCCACCAGTATTAAGGATTAACCATAGAGCCTTGCACATACTAGTCAAGTACTCTACCACTGAGCTATATTCCAGTTCTCTTTTTCACTTGTTTTTTGTTTGTTTTGTTTTGTTTTGCAAGGCAAGGTCTCTCTTGTGTAGCTCTGGCTGTCCTGGAACTCACTCTATAAACCACACTGGCCTTGGAACTCAGAAATCGCCTGCCTGCCTCCTGAGGGCTGGGATTAAAGTTGTGTGCTACCACATCCAGCTCTAGGATTTTTTGTCTTTAGTTTTTTTGGGGTTTTTTTGTCTGTTTTGTTTTGAATCAGGGTCATGGAGTCTAGGGTGGCCTCCATTGCAACACATAGCTACTTCCTCCTTCCCAAGTGCTGAGGTTAAATACATCCCTGCCCCACTATACCCAATTTCTCATGTTACTTTTTAGTTTTAAACATAGTCTCATTCAGTGGCCTAGAATTGTGATCCCCTTGCCTCAGCTGCCCAAGTAGCTGGCGTAAAGACCTACTCCATCAGGCCTGGCTTATATTTTTTATTTTCAAAGTTATTGAATTAATGCTATAATGAGAAAGCACAGGAATTATATCAACAGGTTCTTCATTGCACTTGAATTTTTTAGTTTTTTGAGACAGGGTTTCTCTGTGTAACAGCCTTGGCTGTCCTGGAACTCACTCTGTAGACCAGGCTATAAAGATCCACCTGCCTCTGTCTCCCAAGTGCTGGGATTAGAGGCATGCACCACCCTGCCTGGCACTTGATTTTTTGTATTAAAGTTTACATAGTTTCTAATAAAGGATTCAGACTAGAGAAAAGTTACTGTATTATGAAATTTTGATTACTGAATGTCTTTTGTTACCCTCTTAAAGTTCACACCAAGCTGAGTACCTCCTTTACCTCTGTTTATCNGAATAGAAGGAAAGGTTTTTTTGTTTGATTTTGTTGTTTTGTTTGGTTTGGTTTTTCAAGACAGGGTTTCTCTTTGTGNNGTCCTGGCTGTCCTGGAACTCACTATGTAGACCAGGCTGGCCTAAAACTCAGAGATCCACCTGCCTCTGCCTCCCGAGTGCTGGGATTAAAGGTGTGTGCCATCACTACCTGGCCAAAGAGAAAGTCTTAATACAGATTCATCCAGCCTATTGTACTTGTTGAATTTAAATTTTGCTTTTACTTGACGGGCAGTGGTGGCGCACGCCTTTAATCCCAGCACTCGGGAGGCAGAGGCAGGTGGATCTCTGTGAGTTCGAGGCCAGCCTGGGCTACCGAGTGAGTTCCAGGAAAGGCGCCAAAGCTACACAGAGAAACTCTGTCTCGAAAAACCAAAAAGAAAAAGTGCTTATGGATATAGAAGCAAAAAATAAGACACAAACTGAGGGAATTCTAGAAATGGGAAATCTAGGTGAGCAAACAAGAATTATAGATGCAATCATCACCAACAGAAAACAAGAGATGGAAGAAAGAATCTTATGTATGGAAGACTCTATAGAAGAAATAGATACTTCTGTCAAAGAAAATGTTATATCTAAAACATTCCTGACACTAAACATCCATGAAATCTGGGAATCTATGAAATGATCAAGCCTAAGAATAATAAGAATAGAAGAAGGGGAAGATTTCCAGCTCAAAGACCCAGAAAATATTTTTAACAAAATCATAAATGAAACTTTCCATAACCTAAAGGAGGACATGCCCATAGATGTACAAAAGGCTTAGCAAACACCAAATAGATTGGAACAGGAAAGAAAAATCCCCTCACCACATATCAAATCACTAAACACACAGACTGAAGAAAGACTATTAAAAGCTGTAAAAGTAAAAGGACAAAAGATGTATAAAAGCAGACCTATTAGAATTACACCTGACTTCTCAATGGATACTCTGAAACCCAGAAGGGCCTGGACAGATGTGCTGCAGACTCTAAGNGACCACAGATGTTAGCCCTGACTATTATACCCAGCATAACTGTGAGGGCATGTTTTGAGGTTTTCTGTGCTGAGGATACTGTCTCAGTCAACCTCCTGTTGCCTGCAAGATGTAGGACTCTGAGCTACTTCTTCAGCACCATGTCTGCCTGTACACCACCATGCTCCCCACCATGATGATAATGGACTGAACCTCTGAACTATAAGCCACCACTTCATTAAAATGTTGTCCTTTTAAGAGTTAAAAAAATTGTTTTTGCTTTTACTCATTATTATGTTTGTATGGTATGTTTGTGTACAAGCACATGCAGAGGTCAAAGAACAACTGTTGAAAGTTGGTTCTCTTTCTGCCTTGTTGAGGCAGTCTCTCAGGCTAGCTTGCCTTTCAGCTTTGTGGAATAAGTCTCCTGTCTCTACCTCCTCCCACTTACATGTAGGAGTGCTTGGATTACAGACTGGAGCACTAAATCTGGTTTTTAGATTCCAGGAATCAGACTCAGGTCACAAGGCTTGAGCAAGGAGCACTCTTACTTGTTAAACTCTATCACCAGCCCTTTCGTTTAGTTGTGCTAAGTTGTCTTAGGTTACTAATTATGGGAAGACCCAGCCCAGTGTGGGTGATACTATTCCCTAGGGGTGGTGGATTCCTAGCTGTGTAAGAGTGGAGAAACTAATCTGAGCACAAGTAAGTGAGCCTTGAAATTAGTGCTGCCCTGATAATAATATCTTTTTCTTTCTAAGAAAAGGATTATGGGGCTGGCAATGGTGTCGCACACCTTTGATCGGAGCACTGGGGAGGCAGAGGCAGGTAGATCTCTGTGTTCAAGGCCAGGCTGGTCTACAGCAAGTTCCTGGACAGCCA
>LZPO01027369.1:934900-946186 GCA_001675575.1 Neotoma lepida
TGGTGCCTTTCCTGGAACTCACTTGGTAGCCCAGGCTGGCCTCGAACTCACAGAGATCCGCCTGCCTCTGCCTCCCAAGTGCTGGGATTAAAGGCGTGTGCCACCACCGCCCGGCAGAAAAGGTCTTTCTTTCTACATAGCCCTGGCTGTCCTGGAACTCATAGAACTCCTCTAGTCTCTGCCTCAAGTGCTGAGATTAAAGATATGCACTACCACACCCAGCTTTCTCTCTCTTTTTTTTATATTACATTTTTATTTATTCTGATCTCCAACATTGGATTGTAATGGCACATGCCTGTAATTTCTGCACTTGGAGGTAGAGGCAGAAGGATAAATTCAAGGTTATCCTTTACTTCTTGGTTATATAATAAACAAGTATGAGTTTTAAGACCCTGTCTCAAAAACAAAGAAAACTTAACTCAGAAGCCATAAAAAGTTAATAAACATAACAGTACAAAAGTAAATAATTTCTACATGTCATTAACTGCCACCAGTAAACGATCTGCTGAGGAAATAACTGATTCATGTTGCAGAGACCTTACTCCAGGATATTAAAAGTTACAATTAAGAAAGAGAATAGTGGGGCTCAGCTGTTAAGAGCACTTGCTGCTCTTGTAGAGGACCTGAATTTGGCTCCCAGCTCCTAAGTGTCACATCACACATGCCATGTAATACTGAGGGATATGTAAATGAGCATTCTCTCTGAAGCAATTTGGCAGTATTTTTCCAAAATCCCAATAAACATGCCTTGTGATTAGCAATTTTACTTATTTACCTGACAGACATATTTGTGTTAAACAAAGCTGAATCATTTATTCAAGGATAGCTCTTGCTGTTTATTTGTGATAACAGAAGAGTGGAACAACCTAATTGTCTATGGGGGGAAATACTGTAATTCCAGGACTCAGAAGGCACGGGTAAGAGGATCGGGAATTCATGGCCAGCCTGAGTGTGATCCCTAGAACCTAGTAGTAGAAAGAGAACTAACTCCCTTGACTTATTCTTTGACCTCCATATGCACAGTCTAGCATATGCAGACACACACAAATAAATAAATGTTTGTTTTTTTTTAAATGAAGTATCCCTCCTGTCATTGTTCATTATCCTTCAAGTTCCCTACTCAGAAACATTCAAGAATTTTCCTGCAGGTTTTCTCAGTGGGTAAAGCTGCCTGCCACTAAGCCTGGTGACCTGTGTTCAATCCACGGGACCTATATGATAGAATGAAAGAACTGATTGCTGCAAATTGTCCTCAGTCCTCTCCATGTACGCCATGTGTATCCCATCTCTCCAAATAAATATATACTGAAAAGTATATACTCTTCCTTAAATGATACCACTATGTTGCACATTTCCACACACTACTACTGTCTTTCATATATATATTCTTTGCAGAGCAGCACATGGAGAATCACACTCTTTCTCTCTGTNTCTTTGATCATTCTCCCTTTGGAAGAACTAGGAATCATATCCTGGGCTTTGTTTGTGCCAGGGAAGCACTGTACCACTGAGCTACATCCCTAGCTCACTTGTGCACATATGCTCCCTCTCCGCTCTCTCTCCGTTTTTGTTTTTCAAGACAGTTCCTCTGTATAGCCCTGGCTGTCTTGGAACTCGCTCTGTAGATGAGGCTAACCTTGAAATCCCCTGATCATCCTGCCTCCACTCCACAAATGTCACTATCATGATGTGCACTACCATACTCAGATTTCAGTGTTTGGGATTTTTAATACTCTTTTTGAATTTAGGAATATCGTCATNTCACATGTTCAAAAGGCCTTTTTCCCTTTTTGGGGGATAGGGTGGAAAATAGGGTGTCATGTGTCCTAGGCTGTTCTTGAGCTAGCTGTGTAACTGGGGATGACTTTAAACTTAAATTGCTCCTAAAACCACCTTTCAAGTGCTTTGGTTAAAGGCTTCTGCCACAATACCCAGCTAATACTCTAATGGTATTAGAGGCTGAGCTAGGGTTTTATGTGTGCTAGACAAGCATTCTGCCAAATGAGCCACATCCCCATCCTCCAGTTTTTCTTTTAAAAAAATGAACAACATGTCAAGATATTTATTGTGACATCACTTAACACTGAGGCTGGAGTCCTCACTCGAATGAATCTCAGCTGAACTGCTGCTCAAAAGCATCTAAATTTTATTAAAAAGCCCTAGTTCCTGGTCCTCATGCCTTATATACCTTTCTGCTTCCTGCCATCATTTCCTGGGATTAAGGTGTGTGCCGTCATGCCTGTCTGTTTCCAGTGTGGCCTTGAATTCAGAGATCCGAATAGATCTCTGCCTCCCAAGTGATAGGATTAAAGGTGTGTGTACCACCATTTTCAGGCCTCTATGTCTGTCTAATGACTGTTCTGTTCTCTGATGCTCAGATAAGTTTATTAGCGTGCACAGTATATTGGGGAACACAATATCACCACAGTTAAAGAACATACTGCTCTTCTAGAGGACCCAAGTTCAGTTCCCAATACCCATGGCTTCATCAGGCACCTGCAGTCATATACACAGACACACTCATAGACACATAATTGAAAATGATAAAAATTAGCCTTTTTTAAGAGTAAAAATGTACCAAACAACCTAAGTTGTACACCCCAAGAAAACGTATAAACTCTGGTTAAGTCACGCACTACGATGACTGTGGCTTATAATAAGTTTTGGTTTTGCCCAATCACTGGGCATGGTTTAGTGAAACATTTCACTATTAGGATAAGAATTTATACCGTATCAAGCTGATGAAAGGATATTCTGGCTGTACTTTCAGGAGGGGAGGCTAAAATCTTTCTGGATTATGGATTAGCCTATAGAAAAATGTCTGCCATAAATCAGACAGTGAGGGGGAAGAGGAATAGGAATCGCACTTACACAGCTCAAGTAAAACATAGCTTTCTGAACAAATGAAGATAGGTTTCTTCTGTATCCCAGAATCTAATCAATATTTATATGTATAATTCAGCTATTATTTGGCTTAAAAGGGCTTATTGGGAAATGTTACCATTTTACTATTTTCTATAGAGAAAATATTTTCCAGTTTCAAATAACTCTGGACTTTTGAATTATAACCTGTTTTCATGTTCAAGCTATCTGTGTATTATTTCTCCTGCAGTTGTACATAAAATGTTTTTACATTGAAATGAGTTACTGTATAAAGTACTGTATTATGCCATAATAAAGATATTAATACAAAAAAAAGAAAATACTTGAAATAGTTAAAATAAAATTAAGTCAGGCATGGTGGCACACACATATAAGCCCAGCACTCAGTAAGAAGAGGCAGAAGGATCAAGAGTTCAAAGCTATCCTTGGCTAGATAGAGTTTGAGGCTAGCCTGGACTATATAGCAAGACACTATCTTAACAAAAACTAGGAAGGGCTGAGAGTGTAGCTCAGTCAGTAGAATGCTTGTCTATTATGAACAAAGCCCTCAGTTCAGTTCTGAGTACTACATAAAACTGGTTGTGTAGGGGCTTTTCCTGTAATCCCAACACTCAGAGGTAGTGGAAGGACGCTCAGAAGCTCAAGGTCATCCTCAGTTATATAGCAAATTCAAGGATAGCCTGAGATCCATGAGACTCTGTTTCATAAAAATAAAAAATGTCTTGATCAGGCTAGGAAATCTTTGAACTATTGCCCATGGAACTTCTTTGAACTATTGCCCATGGAACTATTCTGTTCCAATCATATCTGTCCCATTGGTACCAGTAAACTTTCATAGGAGAAGTCAGAGAGCTGCTCAGATGAAGAATATTCTTTGCAGTGGCCAGCAAATTCATCTCATCCATACTACTTTCTTCTTTTTTTCAGGGATGTTGGTGGTAAATGTGACATGGAGGAACAAGACATACGTAGGTACACTTCTTGACTGCACAAGGCATGATTGGGCACCCCCAAGGTGAGCACATACAGATATCTAATTTATATTAGTCTGATTCCCCCCCCATATAATTAGTGAATCGTTACTTTATCTTACTAGAGTTGGCCCATTTGGCCTCAAACTCAAGCCTCCTAAGTGCTGATATCTCTAGCTTGAGCCACCATACTGGTTATATCCACTTTTCTTCCCTCCCTCCTTCCCTTCCTCTTTGGGTCAAGGGTTTATTCTGTAACCCAGTCTTGGAACTCACTGTATAGGCCAGGCTGCCTCAGACCCAGCCTTCTAAATGCTTCAATTACAGGTGTTGTCTGAGTACTGTGCCTGGCCTTATTTTCAAGTTGCAGTTTGATTTTTATTTTATTTATTTATTAAGTATAAGTGTTCTGTCTGCATGTTTGCCTGCAGGCCAGAAGAGGGCACCAGATCTCATTACGGATTGTTGTGAGCTACCATGTGGTTGCTGGGAATTGAACTCAGGACCTCTGGAAGAGCAGTCAGTGCTCTTAACCGCTGAGCCATCTCTCCAGCCCCAAGTTGGATTTTTAAATTAACATTTCAAGCCAGCCATAATACATTGTACTTGTAATCCCAGCCCTTGGTGGATACAGAAGATCAAGAGTTCAAAGCCAGTTTCAGCTACATAGGGAGTTTGAGTTGCTAACTTAGGTTACATACCTTGTTTCCAAAATGTGTGTGATAAGATTAACATTTTGGAGATGGGATATTGCATGAGGCTTAGGGACTCACTCTCAAAAGCATAACAAACATAAAAGTACAATAAAAACCATTAATATTTCAAAGTCTTTATACCTTATTCCTAATGTTATTACTCAGTGTGCTAGGGCTTGAGAAGCCTAAAATATGGTGGAATGATCCAGAGCTGGTATGCAGATGACATGCTAGGAGGTTACCACTCAGTATTGTTCCCATGCTTGTTCCTAAAAGAAACCATAGTCATTCAAACAGAGGCTGGGCAGGATAATTGCTATAAGTTGGAGGCCAGCATTGACTACTTAGTGAGTTCCATACCAGCCTGGGCTTCAAAAAAACAAAACTGAGTGTAGTGGCTCTTGCTGGGAGGCCCTGGCTCACAAAAACAAAAACAAAGATGTTTTCCCCTTATTAATATCCTGTCCTGTTTGTCCTTTGCCAAGGTTCTGTGACTCCCCCACCAGTGACTTGGAAATGCGTAATGGTCGAGGAAGAGGCAAACGCATGCGTCCCAACAGTAACACACCTGTCAATGAAACAGCCACAGCCTCTGACAGCAAAGGGACCAGTAACAACAGCAAAACCCGAGCAGGAGCCAATAGCAAGGGCCGTCGAGGCAGCCAGAACTCTTCAGAGCATCGCCCCCCTGCCAGCAGCACCTCTGAGGATGTCAAGGCCAGCCCTTCCTCATCTAACAAGCGGAAAAACAAACCTCTTTCAGATATGGAGCTGAATTCTAGCTCAGAGGACTCCAAAGGGAGCAAGCGTGTCCGCACTAATTCCATGGGCTCAGCTACCGGGCCCCTCCCTGGGACCAAGGTGGAACCCAATGTTGTGGACAGAAATTGTCCCTCCCCAGTCCTGATTGACTGTCCCCACCCAAACTGCAACAAAAAGTACAAGCACATTAATGGACTCAAATATCACCAAGCTCATGCCCACACAGATGATGACAGCAAGCCAGAAGCTGATGGAGACAGTGAGTACGGAGAAGAGCCCACCCTCCATGCAGACCTCAGCAGCTGCAATGGTGCATCTGTCTCACAGAAAGGATCCTTGTCCCCTGCCCGCTCAGCTACCCCCAAAGTTCGGCTTGTTGAGCCTCATAGCCCTTCCCCTTCAAGCAAATTTAGCACAAAAGGCCTCTGTAAAAAAAAACTGAGTGGGGAGGGAGACACAGACCTTGGGGCCTTATCCAATGATGGCTCTGACGACGGACCCTCAGTAATGGATGAAACGAGCAATGATGCCTTCGACTCTTTGGAAAGGAAATGTATGGAAAAAGAAAAATGTAAAAAGCCTTCCAGTTTGAAACCTGAAAAGATTCAATCCAAGAGCTTAAAATCAGCCCGGCCCATTGCCCCTGCCATCCCCCCACAACAGATCTACACTTTCCAGACAGCCACCTTCACAGCAGCAAGCCCTGGCTCCTCCTCGGGCTTGACCACCACAGTGGTCCAAGCAATGCCCAACAGCCCCCAGCTCAAGCCCATTCAGCCCAAGCCCACTGTTATGGGAGAACCTTTCACAGTCAACCCTGCCTTGACCCCTGCCAAGGACAAGAAAAAGAAAGACAAAAAAAAGAAGGAATCATCAAAGGAACTTGAAAGTCCTCTGACCCCTGGGAAGGTGTGCCGAGCAGAAGAAGGTAAAAGCCCGTTCAGAGAATCATCAGGGGATGGAATAAAAATGGAGGGGCTTCTAAATGGCTCCTCAGACTCCCACCAAAGCCGGTTAGCGAGTATCAAGGCTGAAGCTGATAAGATTTACAGTTTTACAGACAATGCCCCCAGCCCTTCAATTGGAGGCAGCAGCCGCCTAGATAGTACTACCCCAACCCAACCCCTAACTCCCCTACATGTAGTGACCCAGAACGGTGCTGAAGCCAGTTCAGTCAAAACCAATAGTCCTGCCTACTCTGACATCTCTGATGCTGGGGAGGATGGGGAGGGCAAGGTGGACAGTGTCAAGTCAAAGGACCCTGAACAGCTGGTTAAAGAAGGGGCTAAGAAAACACTTTTCCCCCCTCAGCCACAGAGCAAAGACTCACCATATTATCAAGGCTTTGAAAGTTACTACTCTCCAGGTTATGCACAGTCCAGCCCAGGGGCTCTCAACTCAAGCAGCCAGTCAGGAATGGAGGGCCAGGCCCTAAAGACAAAAAAGGATGAGGAGCCCGAGAGCATAGAAGGGAAAGTGAAGAATGATGTCTGTGAGGAAAAGAAACCTGAGCTGAGCAGTTCGAGTCAGCAACCCTCTGTCATCCAGCAACGGCCCAACATGTACATGCAGTCCCTGTACTACAACCAATATGCCTATGTGCCTCCGTATGGCTACAGCGACCAGAGTTACCACACCCACCTCTTGAGCACCAACACAGCTTATCGCCAGCAGTACGAAGAGCAACAGAAGCGGCAGAGCTTGGAGCAGCAGCGGGGACTGGACAAGAAGACAGAGATGGGACTGAAAGAGCGGGAGGCATCACTGAAGGAAGAGTGGAAGCAAAAGCCGTCAATTCCACCAACTCTCACCAAGGCTCCCAGCCTGACAGACCTGGTGAAGTCAGGGCCAGGCAAGGCCAAGGAGCCAGGAGCTGATCCTGCCAAGTCTGTCATCATTCCCAAATTAGATGACTCATCAAAACTCCCCAGCCAGGCCCCTGAAGGCCTTAAAGGAAAGCTGGGTGAGGCCAGCCACCTAGGCAAGGAGGCCTCTGAGGCTAAGACAGGCACTGAGTGTGGCCGACAGGCAGAGGTGGATCCAATACTCTGGTACCGACAGGTAACTGTTGTATGTCAGGAAGTAGAAACACTAATAACTTTCTGTTCTCCACAGATCAGCACTGTCTTGTGTGGNGTTCCATAGAATTGAGATTAGCAGGAGAGTTGTATAATTTTAGGAATTCTGTACATTTTAATGTTTTTTTAAAAGTAATTTTACCTCCTTACAAGGTATTTTTCCCTTAAATGGGAAAGACGGACTAATAAGACAGTTTATTTTGTCTAGAGTTAGTTAAGCCTTCATGAGCAGAGCAAGGACAAGAACCTGGGCATCTTGACTCCTAGCCCAGTGTTCCACTGTATGGTTCCTTTGGGATGAAAGCATAGAGAATTCAGCTAACAGGTGTCTTTCAGAAGGATTTTATGGTGTCAGCTATGATGCACATACCTATAATCTTAGTACTTGGAAGGCTAAAGGCAGATTGTCATGAGTTTATAGCCACACTGAGCTGCATAGTAAGTTGAAGGCCAGCCTGTGCTACATAGCAAGACCCTGTTCTCTAAATAAATAAATAATATTTAAAAATTAAAACTAATGGGCCTGAAGAGATGGCTCAGTGGTTAAGAGTACTTGCTGTTCTTCCAGAGGACCCAACTTCACTTCCTGATAACCCACATCAGATGGCTTACAAGCTCCTGTAACTCCAGCTCCTGGGAATCTAATGCTCTCTTCTGGTCTCTGCAGACATCCACACCTGTTGCAGATATTCACTCAGGAGACTTAGAATGTCTTCCCTTTACTCTTGGTGTCGGTTCTGCCCTTCCTGATTAGAGCGGTAGTGATAACTTTGCAAAACAAAACTTCTTGTATTCCTGGAATCATTGCCCCAGAAGTCTTATTAACATAAAGAGCATCCACTGGCAGTTTTACCTTTTCTCTCCCAAATCTTGTTTCCTTAGGCTTAAGAAAGTGATTTGCTTTGTTTGGTAGTGACAGGATCTCACTGTGTATTCTTTACTGGCTTAGAACTCTCTGTAAACCAAGCTGGCCTCGAACTCATAGAGAAGATATATCTGCCTCTGCCTCCCCAGTGTTGGAACTAACAGTGTTTTTGTAAACAAAATTGGTAGAGGCCAAGATGTCATTCTGCCTTGGGTGCTGTAATAGTCTCTTCCGTGTTTCTGCTGGGACCTTGGGTTTGAAAAGGATCTTTTCTGTGTAGCTCTACTCAGCACTTATTCTGTGGTTTTTGCAGGAGACAGAACCCCGGATGTGGACATATGTTTATCCTGCCAAATACTCAGACATCAAATCAGAGGATGATCGGTGGAAAGAGGAGCGGGACCGAAAATTAAAGGAGGAAAGGAATCGGAGTAAGGACTCTGTTCCCAAGGAAGATGGGAAAGAAAGCACAAGTACTGACTGCAAGCTACCCACATCTGAGGAATCCCGCCTTGGGAGCAAGGAGCCCCGGCCAAGTGTCCATGTGCCTGTATCCTCCCCCCTCACCCAGCACCAGTCCTACATCCCCTACATGCATGGCTACTCTTACAGCCAGTCGTATGACCCCAACCACCCCAGCTACCGGGGCATGCCTGCTGTGATGATGCAGAACTACCCAGGTACAGTACCTAGTGCTGGCTGTGCTGCTCTTAGGGAAGGGAGATGAAGCAGTTTTCAAATCCAGGACTTTGTTGCTTTGGTTCTAAGTGTCAATGAGACTGGCTTGGATGACAGTCCTTTTATTTTCCATGTGTACATGCTGTGAAGTTACCACTCTAACCTTAAATGACCCTAATTATGGTCAGAAAAACCACCTCTCCCGTGCTCCAGCTAAGGTTGCTTCTACTGCCAGCTTTTCTTGATTATCAGTGGTAACACTCCTGTGCACCACAGCCACCTTCTCTCTGCTGGAATTTCTTTCGACATGCACTCTGATTTCTGCTGTATGCAGGGCACTGTGGGGAATACTAAAGAAATAGAAGGGACTAGTTCCCTCCACTCAAAGACTTCACAGCTTAATACAGCAGGAACAGTACAGTGACAAATAAGATTCAAGCCAGAACAACGCAGGCATTCATCTTTGAGGCTGTGCTCAGCTGTGAGATCAGAAAGCTGTCAGGGATGCAGAGAGCATTTTGAAGTCAGTTGGGGGGAACGTCCAGTAGGTTCAGCTTGAGAAAGATTAGTTCTTACACTGCTGACAATGAGTCCTCAGTGGGTCAAGGTTTAAATGTTTTTTAACTTGTTAGAAGAAAATGTTTATATTCAACTCTACTCACTAATTTCTGTTGCCTGAAGAGCCAGGTAGGATTCCTCTAGGGTAGAAGGGAACTTCAGATTTTGTTGATGTTATTTTGTTGGTTGGTTTGAGGTTGGGGAGGAGGCTTGTTATTTTTGTTTTCCGGAGACAGGATTTCACTCTGTAGCCCTTGCGGGCCTGGAACTCACTGTGTAGAACAAGCTGGCCTCTAACTCAGAGATCTACCTGCCTCTCTTCTGAGTGCTGGATTAAGAACATGTATTATGTATTATGCCTGGCCATAATGTAGTCTTTCAGTACACATACTCAGTGTTCACTGATCAAACCCAGGTAAATGGCATTCCCCTCGTTTGGAGCCTCTGTCTTCTTCTCTTCTAGCACTTCATGAAATATGTAATAGATTTTCATGAATTGTAGCCACTCCACTGAGCTGCAGTACACAAAAATTTATGCCTTCTGCCTGTGTTTGTACATCTATAATCCAACCAGCTCTACCCTGCCCTGTCCCTCCTCAGCTTCTGGTAATCCCTGTTTTCCATTTAGATCCACCTGGGCACCCACTCACAGCTCCCAGCCTCCTAGAGCCTATAGTCTTGACATTCTGCGGGCATGATTATAGGATTAATTCTAAATACAAGTAAGCTTTTCAAACAGATCCAGGAGATCATCTCACCCTTGTGGTACACCTTACCATCTATATAAAAATAAGAGTTCCATCTGTTGAGGCACTGTCTTGAGTGATTTATGCACCTTTTTACTTATTCTGGTGTTTTTGTTGTTGAGACAGGGTCTTGTTATGTAGCCCTGGCTAGCCTATAATTAACTAGGTAGTGTAGGCTGACCTCCAACTTTCCTCCTCTTTCTTGCCTCAACTCCCAAGTACTGGAATTACAAGCATATGCCACCTCCCCCAGCTTGTGTGTGTGCTTATGCATATGCATGTGTGTGGAGGTCAGAGGCTGTCTCTTATACACATCTAGATGTGTATAAGAGACAGACCTGAAGCTCACTGATTATGCTAGACTGACTTGCCAGTGGGCCCCAGAGATTCTCCTGTGTGTCTTCACAGTGCTAGAATTATAGGTACATGTGCCTGGCCTTTTATGTAGGTCCTAGTGATCGGAACTCTGGTCCTCACACTTCAGACTGACTGAACTGTCTCCCCAGCCCCTGCTGTTTTATTGTTTGTTTGTTTGTTTGTTTTGATTATATATTTATTTCATGCCTGTGCCTGCCCATACCATGAATCTGTGAAGGTCAGAGGACAACTTGCAAGAGGCAGTTCTCTCCTACCATGTTGGTTTCAAGGACCAAACTTCGTTGTTAGCCTTGGTAGCAGGTGCCTTTACCTACTGAGCCCTCTGTGGGTCTTGTTTTTTTGGTTTTTTTGTTTGTTTGTTTGTTTATTTAAGATTTATTTATTTTTATTATGTATACAGTGTTCTGTCTGCATGTATCCCTACAGGCCAGAGGAGGGTACCAGATCTCATTACAGATGGTTGTGAGCCACCATGTGGTTGCTGGGAATTGAACTCAGGACTTTGGGAAGAGCAGTCTGGATTCTTCACCACTGAGCCATCTTTCCAGCCCCCTTGTTTTGTTTTTTTAAACATTTTTTTTTATGGTATGAATGTTTGCTTGCCACGTGCGTGCCTGGTACCCAGGAAGCCAGAAAAGGTACCAGATCTCATTACAGATGGTTGTGAGCCAC